>JAOTOK010032268.1:0-10790 GCA_025770025.1 Virgularia gustaviana
CAAATGTAAACCAATTTTAGTAATAAACTTGCCCTAATCTAATCGATAGTCAATCATATACCCGCGGTAAGCCGTCAAAACTCAGAAATGATACAGCTTATTAATAGCGACACCAAGTTTAGTTTGTTCTGTCTCCCGCTGGAATGTTACATCGTGGGTTCTTAATTGCATAAAACATGTAAATAATAATGATAATAGTAGCGAGGTGCCCTTTGTCAGAGTTCGCCCCCCCTGCCCTTTTATCGTCCGGCGTCCCTGCGTTTTGCTATATAATCCTTATATTCGACGCAAATGTTATTTTTCCGTATTGCAAAGGTTCGGCATTACAGTAATTACAGAAATCTCTGGTTATGCCTGGTCAAGTGTCACTCGTCATTTTTTTATTGGTGCATGGGATAGTAGGGGAACTATATTTCACTTATCGCATCCTGAATATAGCGAAAATACTCCTCCCTTATCCAAAAAACTGAAATTCATAACCACTCGAAGGTGACACGCGACCTGTCGCAACCAGAATTTTCGCTCCGATCCAGTGCCGTAGCATAGAACATAAACCCTGTCTTATGAGGTTGTGCTGGTTAATATGTTGTATAACATTTGACAGTCTATTCTCACTCGGGTACTCTCATACAATTAATAATACGTATAATATGTCTAATATGTATAATATGTAATAATAATAATATCATATCTGCACAACCAGTTTTCTATTTCGGTTCTAACTGTTCGTTTTGTCATATGGTACTATTAAAACTTGTTTGCATGGTAGAACACATAGTGCAACACATGTCTGAAAATGTGAACAAGGTACACCAAATTTGAATTGTTTTTAGATGGTCTTTTGGAGTCACACTTTGGGAAATCTTCAGCCTGGGTACGTACTTCATGCAAAACTGTTATTTATTAGTAATATATGTTATTTAGGTTAGGGCATGCATGTAGGTCTGAAAAAAATTGCTGGTTCGGGTCAAATATCGATAATTGATGTAACGTTATAATTTTACAAATTAAGGAAATTATTGCTCATATAAAATCCGCTTAGGCTTCAACCCACGGATTCTTTCCCGACAGGTCTTGGTGGAACTCGTTGCTAACCAGAATCAACAGCTGCGTTTGCTGCTCTACGGTCCTAGCGAGGTAGGAGCGTAGAGCAGAGAGCTTGGGAACGAGGTTAAAGCGTAAGCGGATTTTATATCAGAAAGCCATGGAACGAGGTTATCTACGCTTTTGATGCATTGGAAGGAACATGTTAACCTAGAATATTGGCCAAAATTAAAGGTTGTTTACGACGTGTAGGCCCCTATTTGAGCACGCCCCACTTCCTTACCTTCATTCAATGTTGCTGTTTAAGCCGTGTGAGGAAGGTGGAGGGGTGGACATGCGGGAAAGAAAATTCAATTGTCGTATAACACATTTGGCCAAAACTGTACTTTTGAAAGACTGAGGTGATTTAACGTTTTTAACAACAATCATTATACACTTCGTGTCGAATGTTCTTTATGATCATAAAGACATAATAAATGAAAAAAAATGGCCAATCATGTACGTCGACTTCATGCAAGGCTAAAACGAACAAATTTGTTCGCTAGCTTCTACAATGCGCAGGTCTTGGTATAATACAAATATGATCTTTTGTTCTGTCGGCTATATATTTTTTTTACATGAGACTACTCCAATTAAATTTGCCGTTTTTAGTCAGAAATCCAATATTTTCTCCTATATTAGGCTACATGTAAGAATTCCATCCATGAAAAAAGGCAAAGTTTTCTGTTTAACGGTATGGAAAAAGTCAATAATTGGGCAAGAAAATTTTGGTCACGCGCTCGTGAAACATTTGTTGTTTTTTTTAACTGAATTAGGATCATGTTAGTCTTTTATAGTCAGAGTTCTAAGCAAAAATTATTGATGCCAGTAGAGTAAATTTACCCTGGGTTAGTGCTAACAGTCCTCTAAAAAACTTAACATGGTGACTATGGTGCATGTTTAGCCAGAGAAATAGCAACGACTGACAACGGGAGTGAGAAACGTTAACAATTTACAGAGAGCATAATTTTTAACTTACATTTCCAGGTCAAACACCTTACCCTGGAGTACAAGGATTGGATGTTTACAAAATGTTGATGACAGGCAGGAGAATGGATCCACCTAGCAATTGCCCATCTCACGTGTACTCCAGTTTAGTTTCTTTAAATATTTTGTCAGTGGTAATATTATGTCCTAGCAATAGTTAAAATTTTTAATTCAGTTCACAGGTAATGGTAAATTGTTGGCAAGCCAATACAAACGACCGTCCGACATTTGCTTGCGTGGTGAAGTTATTGGAGGAATGCAACTTGGAGAAATGTAAGGTATGCATGATGTGACTATGCTAAATGCGAAACGCAGGTAACTAAAAAAGGGGGGAGGGGCTGGGAGGTGGTGACGTTGTGGCAGTCTAGACACTTCAAGCACTAAAATTGCTCCAACTTCCATATCACATATTTGTGAAATATATGTGGCTAGGATCTTAGTCATAACTTTACACAGATTTTGTCTTTCCCTCGATCTAACCCCAGCCCTAAATGGGAACTTAATTGTTATGTCAAGATTGACACGAAGGGCTTGGGTAACAACATAGGAACCGATTTTATTGCTTTTGCGGTAGAAGGGAAGCACTAAAAACGCAACCAAAGGGCAAGGCTTAAGTTGCACCTACTTCAGTTAAATTTTTTAACCACTGTACAGAAGGTGAAAAAATGGGGCCAGCCCTCGGCCTGCGGACCACGACGAAGATTTCTAGTCCACGGTCGAACGCAAAAAGCAAATACCAGGTTAAAATCTTATATAAAGGCTGACCCATCCCGGGAATAAACATCGATATATTCGGATAAACGTTGCCTGCGCGTACAGACGGCCAAGTACGGAAGGATGGTGCATGCAAAGGGCTTTTTGTTCTTTTGACATAAAAATCTTTGTTATAACTTTGTAAGCTCATCCCGCGAGAGTTTCTAATGCCTTCTAACTTTTCATATTTTTTTTGCAGATGTCTACAACTGCAGAAAAAACACCCGTCCTGGAAAATACTGATGAGGCGCGATTGATTGCACTCCCAGATGGAAGTTACGCCTACCAAAACCATCTTTCGCGTGCTGATAAACCCTTCAGGGGCATAGTCGATATGCATTAGCATACAGCATGAAACAATAACAAGAAACTGTCATAGAAAAAAGTATACTAGCACCAAATCTCAAGAAATGTTCTGATGAATTTGTTATTCATATAATAAATAAATAAAGTGAATACATCAAAGGACGATGTATGGAATGGCTCTATTATTATGAGTGCATTTAAAGTGCCTATGAAGCGAAAAATATTTTCTCCAGATGTCAGCTTACACCTGAGTGATATTGGGAGATATTCACAGTTATATAGCAAATGATTTCTGGTCCTCGTTATCCTAATAGAGTAATTTACATATTTTTTTATAAAAACAGGCCTATAGAGAGCCCGGGCGGGTTCCTGCCGTTTTCCGGACCATACATGCCCCGGGCGGGCTGCATCACTTCACTATTTTGTATGCATTGTCCTAAAATTTGCGTATTATTAGATGCATCGATTACATGAAGTACTGTTTACCATAATATATCTTATATGAAGTACATAACATATCCCTGGCTGGTGTTCAGAAAATGGCAGCGAAACGAACCTTTCTGGAGTTTAATAAGGTTTTAGTGTTTTAGCCGCTTTATAAACCTCAGGTTATTTTGAGATGGCTTTTTTGGAACGTTAATTTTTGAATCTGATGATGGACATAACGACGTCTTTTAGCACGACTACTCCGTTTAAAAAGACTGCTATAATCCTTGATCGTAGAGCGTCATTCTTAGCACACTCTAAATTATCGATTGATTTGGACGGCGGAGGGAAATCTAAAGGTGGATCGAAAACAAGCACTCAGAGCTCACCAATCTATAAATCTATATGGACTTGTATGATAGAAGGCGCTGTGGAATATTGTAGAGTTGTTTATGATTTGTTCCCATGTCAGAATTTGGTAAGTACTGTAAATGTAATTTCAAAGTCAGAAATTATTAAAGTTAAACAATAATTATTCAAATTAACTATTAAGGGGTTTTAGGAAAGCATATTGATATCTGTAGCTGCCTAAATCTGCTATGAAAGGGAAAATAGACGACACCTGAATTTACAGTACGATGCCTACGACTTTCAGTAACTGAAACAAATTTTACTGTTCACACTCACTTTTTCAGTTTTTGTGTTGACAGTCTGATAGAATTTCAAAATAGACATTATTTCATATTATATTAAATGATTAATTACTAAGTACTGTAGTTGTAGATTATAATTTGCAGTCTGAAAGCTAAAGATTCTCATATGATTATAGACATCAGACAATATACCCTACCTGTACCCCATGATATTGGTCTCGCTTGATGTCAAACCAACGATTAAAAATCCTCAGATTCAGCATTCACAAAGTTACATATTGAAAAAGTAGTTTGGTCTGTGTAATATTTTTAATTAAGAGTGATCCAGTGCATGGGAGCATGGGATATGTACCCCACTATCTGTGGTATCCCTCGATGCATGCAGCACAAAATTACATTACTGTACTTTGTTGGGGCCTATTTTGTCATGTTAAAGACAGTTGCCTTAGAGTTCTCAGGTACCATAATCCAACATGATGCTTAAAATACATACATTTTGATACAGTATATACTACCATGAGTTTTGTTGACATTTTACCATTTTTTTTATCTGGTAGATATGAAAGAATGTTCATCAAATTTAGTTTGTATTAAAATAATTCTAGTGGCAATCTAATGAATTGATTAAAGACAATTGACCGTGCTTGTTATGAAAACATTGAAGGACAGAGGCATACATCTTATGCATAATGATCCTGCAAACTGAAAACCCAGAATGAAAACAAGGCTGGTAGGACAAACGTGGGAAAATTCACGAGGCGTTTGTCCTGCCAGTCTCGCTTTTATGCTAGATTTTTTATTCACAGGCTCATTATGCATAGGGTGTATGATAACCATATAAAGAACAGATTTATAAATTGCTCCGAATACTTCAAATGGTGCTTGACACCAATGGCCCACTTAGCCAAAAGATAAATTGTAGTAGGAAATTTAGTTATGGCTTGTGGAAACATCTAAGATTTATCGTTTAAATTCATGCAACTCGTAAGGCGGACGATAAAGGGGCGCAACTCGTAAGACGGACAATGGACGGATGCAACTCGTAAGACGGACGATGAACGGGCACAACTCGTAAGACTGACGATGAACGGACGCAAATCGTAAGATGATCGATAAACGGGCGCAACTCGTAAGACACACGATGGACGGATGCAACTCGTAAGACGAACGATGAACGGGCACAACTCGTAAGACGGACGATAAATGGACGCAGCGCGCAAGACGACCGATGGACGGCCGCAACTCGCACGACGGTCGATGCAAGGCTGCAACTCGCAAGGCATGCAGACGATAGATGGACGCAAGTCGCAACTCGTAAGACGGACGATGGAAGGACGCAATTCGCAAGCCATGCAGACAATGGGCGGATGCAACTCCTAAGACTGACGATAGAAGGACGCAATTTGCAAGGCATGCAGACGATGGACGCGCACAAAATAGTATAGTTTCTGAATAAAGTGGTTACTAGGACACCAAGTTATGTTTACTACTAAGACTTACAGTATATGCAGACAAGGGGTTTGGATTACGGTATCTTATATCGATCAAGTGATCAGTTCTGCTGTCCGCAAGGGATTTGGTTGTCCTTTGTTGCAACTGCATGAAGTCAAGTGAGATTGCAAAAAATAGGGAAACAGTTTTCTCTTTTTAGGTTAGATTAATTGTTTCAGATGAAACAAGTCATTTAATCAATTCATGGTCGGAAAAAGACCAGTGTGTATCTC
Organism: Virgularia gustaviana; assembly: GCA_025770025.1. NCBI lineage: Eukaryota > Metazoa > Cnidaria > Anthozoa > Scleralcyonacea > Virgulariidae > Virgularia > Virgularia gustaviana. The sequence goes on from JAOTOK010032268.1 coordinate 5,933, forward strand.
AGGTATGAAAAAAATTTGTGGACTATGCGAACATTCATCTGCGTGATACCTTGTACATTCTTTGATAACAACACAATATACCTTTTCGATAATGACTTCACACAACTTGTTTGGACGTGCGAGCCTCGCTCTCATGAGCTGCGATCCAATCACCATTCATCTTAAGACATAAAAGCGAGGTCCCAGGCTCAAACAAGATGCGCGATATAATTATCAGATATACACACTGAATACAGTATCACCCAATTTATTTAGGCATATTTTCCATTTTCGCGCATAATTAACTTACAATTGGGTCATTTTTAGATTCTAAAACCACTTGCAGCCCTACGGTCGAATCCGCTGCCTGATTCCAATAATGATGAAATAAAAGTAACGCATGCTTTAAAAGAAGCCCTGCGATCTTTTGTCGATACCACCAGTCAGAAAAAACGAGCAAACAATGAAAGTGATCAAAAAGGAAGAATAATTTGTCTGACTTCCATCAAAAGGTAAGTAGCTTCGCCGGAATCATTTACACTCACCGACAGTGAAGAGAATAAGTTTTAGCTTTTCCTTAATACAAGAAACTTTTGAAAAAGAAAATTTAAGTGAAGCCTGCATGCTGAACGGCTGCGATCGTGATGTATTTTTCACTCAGCTGACGTTTTCTTTGTGCTATATAAACCACCTACTTTGTTGTTTTGCTCGCCCTCCAAATGGCGTGTAAGATATTTTATTTTAAAATATAATGCAAAATGTTCCCTGATTTTTATTCGTTTACATAATTTAATTTTAGATGAAGAACAATAAAATATATAATACCGAAATATAAACTTGCATGCCAAAAATGTCCAAGTTCTCAACAATTAATTAAGTATCTAATATCATTGTGTAATACATCCTTTCTACAAATATTGTGCATGTTACAATGTTTTTTAGTATGTGTATAATGATATGGCTTTCACATTTCAATATTTTTCCTTTTTATCTTGTAGCGATGGTGAACTGAACCATATCGTAGATTATGTTACTAAAGCATTTAAAGGGATTTCCGAAGCTAGCAGATCGAACAGGTACTATAAACTACTGTACATTGTGTGATTCTTCCTTGTGTATTCTTATATAATTGGATAATATTATATCATCCTCCCTGGTCACGTCTAAACCCCAACAAAAATGCGGTTAAATAGTAGTATATGTGACTAGAGGGGGGACGTCGGGCTTATGCCTTATAAGTGAAGCCTGCTGGACAGCATCCATGAATGTTGTGGAGGGTTGCAATCACAAGGTCGGTGAGTGGGGAACCGTTTTTATTGTGAACGGGTTAATTATTTTATATAATTACTTAATTAATAAAGTAATGAATAGTAATGATAAATTGCCTGGTGAGCATGCACCCAGACTCTCTAACAATGTTGAAAGCACTAAATTTTTAAGCCCAACACCCCCCGCTGCATACCACCTCCATGTAAATTTGCTTGTGTCAAGCCTATTCCATAACTAATAATTATATTCGGCCGTTTTAGTTCTCCGCCACTGCATTTCGTTGATCTAATATTGGTCCACGTACCAAGCGGGGAGAGCGGAAAACTTAGTGAGAGAACTTTTAGGGTAAGATTTTCATTTTCCTAATTGTTTTACACTACAGTGAACGTTACCTAAATACTAGACGCGCATAACCGCTCGTTTATTTATTTTAGTTTTACTACTAGCTCAAGTTTAATTCTGTAAGAACTGGCGAACCTCGGTTGAATAACGTTTGAGGTCAAGCTGACAAACTGCACGTAGGAATTTCATATAAAAAAGGCACGCAATGCGTGCATGTGTCCACCTCACAACTAGCGCAGTATTATGATAACCTAATGACATACAGCCAGGCACGCGGCGCGACTTGGTTGGGGGGGCATTGTGCATACAATGCTCTTAAGTCACGGGGTTGTCAGTAGGCAACAGGCGTTTTTCCCTACTACAAAGACACGGATGTCTTGTGGCCACATCTGTTATTACAACGACGCAAATGAAATACTGTAGCCGTTCTATTTTGCTTAGAGTCTAACGCCATGTGTAATGTGTTATTTAAGTATTCATAGGAGAGAAAATTAGCATCTTTGTAAAGGATAAAGTTCACACCTATTACGATTCCTCTTCACATCCAACCATCTATATTAATTTTACTATATAGCCTTCGACCAATTTGTCCGTGACAGTTCAAACAATGAAAGCATCCCAACTTGTTTTGAAAATGACTTCGCTAGTCCAAAGACATTTTAACCTCAAATCAACAGTTGTGACTGGTATACCAATGAAGGTAACGCAGACATAACTACAGTATGTTGGATTAGCACAATATATAAAAATATGTACTTATCGACTAACAAAAAGTTATGTTGTGTAGGAGGAGCAACATTCTGGCGGTGCAATGAATTACGACGTGGAGTTGTTTCACAGTTCCGATGTACATTATGAAGTAGATATGTTTAGTAAGTATGGCATTAAAAGAAATACTATAATAATAGTATCACGAAGAAATGTCCTGAACGCAGTGCTAAATTAAGTATTATTATTAATAACATTAATAACCATACTTTAAAGAAGGGGCAATTTAATCTACAAATTGCTTCAAAAATGCAGTGATTGGTTATGTTATTGTATGGCTAGTTATACGTGGTCGTTTTAGAATGTATATTTCGTTTATGTACAGCTAATTGTTACTCTTGTGCTACAACAGTACTACTGTTTACAATAATTATATTTACATCTACCAACAACTTGTTTTAGCAAGTAAACAACAGCGTCGTACCTAATCTTATTGCAATGAAATAAATTCATAAATCAAACCCAACATGCGCGTTTAATATTACTATCACAAGGGTGTTCATGAGGGTATACATTCACTCAAATATCTCAACGTTAATCTTCAAAACACGTGTTGGTTACTATCGTTTCGCCATTAGGCCACATCACCGTAAAATAACCGTTATGGGACGTGTGCTTATAGAACATCGTGTATTTCCTAGACATATATTGTACCGATATTTCTGGTCCGTGTGAACTATCTCAACGACAAGAAATCCTCAAAGATACAGTCACGTTAAAGTGGTGTACGACGCCAAAAGCAAGTAATAATATGGGTAAGGCTGTCTAACACATAACTTGTGCGAGGTGCATAATATTGTATTAAATTTTATAACAACAACTAGATGCGTTTGTCATGAAAGTATGCAATAAGTACTAAGTTAATGCCAGTTTTAGCAACCAGTCAGCATAGCACAGTTCTATCTGTGTAAGGGAATCCGAAATCCTGCAAAAATTGCGTCATAGAATGAGTCGGTAATTCAACTCAAAGCTAGTAATTTGACAATGCGTTGGATTGCTTTACGAAGGTCGGATACAGTTTGCATGCTTCGGAAAAAAACCTATAATAATTATATTGGATTGTAATGGTGATCATTGAATTCTTTTTATGTGCAAACGTAGATCTCCAGCATTGCATTGGGGCGTTCAGATTCACGGTTGCTAAGGTACTGTACACTTTTTTCCCAAACGACGTTCGAAACATACAACTTACAATTATAGGACAAACGACGTGAAAACATAGCAACAGCAAGAACATAGGTACAGTAGCCCCATGCATATCGTTTTTTAACCGTTTTTCATTCAGGTTAATAGTCGCCCAGCTGCCTGTCTTGTTTCCTTTTTATTACAAGGTACACATGGTCATTGATTGTTGATTATGAGTGATTTTATTGCCGTTGAACTTGCAATTGTGCATGACTGGAACTATACAGTTATCGACTCATTCAGCGTGTAATTGTAGATTGTCACGTGTTTTTATAGGACGGAACGTGTTACTTGAGCAACCAAAAAAAACTGGCAACAAGATAATTTCTCATTTTCTGACTAGCCATGGTGGTATGTATTTTCCTATGCCAGTGATGTAGCACAAGCACATATATCAGATCCGAGATTTAGAATATGATGGATTGGTCCAGATATTAAACTGTAAATTGGTGTAAATTGTGTGACTAACATGCCTGGTCATCATGAATTACAGTTGATTTTTTTTTAGCTTTTATTTCTATCTCTTTTTTGTCATACAGTATTATTCTGAAATTATCAAGATGCTATGGAAAGATATGACAAACATGCAGATATTATATAGGATTGTTTCAGTATGTGCAGTAGATAAGTCTGTGTATCATAGAGTATGTAATAACACGTTTTAGGTGACTTGTATGTCCATTGTCTTGGAAACAACCGGTGTCCGCTGGAGGATCCACCATCGATAAGTGAAGGATGTGGTGGTCGAGTCACTGACTATAGAATAAATGTGAGAATGTTGCTATGAGTCATACTTACAGTAGTTGCTAAAGGCGAGTTGGTAACTTGGTGTGTAGCCATAGTCAATGGAGTAGATGGCCTGGAAGCTTCATAAAAATTCAATAGAACTCATTATCTATGTTATTGTCTAGCCTTATGCAACTTTGTGCTCCTCCATCATCACGTGTACATATTTGTATATCTACGTAAACAACCCCAGTAGAAGTAATCGACCTTGGTTGATCACCCGTGAGATTGGGCAATAGACGCTTTTGGGTCGTCATTGGCTGACCGCGACTAAATACAATAGACACGTGTTGACGACGGTGTACAATTCTTGCCTAAATAATAGTTCTATTGAATTGTTAGGCTTTTTAATTTTAGCTTCCAGACCATCTGATATTATTGAATACTACACACCGGAAAATCTCACAAGCTGTAACAGGATGTCTTCGCAACAAGGCTGGCGCAAGCTTGCATGTTATCAAGTTGCTACAAGCTTGTCATTTCGTCAAGTTGCTACCGCCTTGTGGATATCAAGTTGGTAACAAGTTGA
>JAOTOK010032301.1:0-22077 GCA_025770025.1 Virgularia gustaviana
TGGTAGAACTTGCGGTGCGGTGGGCCGGATTTCAAGATAACAACACAGACTACAGCATTGCCGAAGACACCGACAACAAAAATAACCAAGTAGCAAACAGTTTCCCATAAATGCAACATAAACACCGCCATTTCTTAAGATTGCGTAACCTTATGACCTCCATCAAACGACTAAAGTCATGTGAGACTGACTCGTCAAGTCAAGTCTATGTTTAAAGTAGCAGAGTTTGTTAAAAAGGCAACATGCTGCTATTACTAAAAAGAATTAAAAGCAACGCGATTTCGCAAACTAAAGGAATCGTCTAATTTTTTCGAGTTTCAAACCATAAACAAAAGTATATACGCGACTACGCGCGGTGACCGACAATGCATAAAAGCAAACGACAACTCACTTAAGTAAGGCACTGAATTTACATTCAAACTGCATGGTTATACCACTGATCTCATAATAGACTGGATGGAGCATCTATACTATGAAAAATGAAGCCTGCTTTAATGAACTTCCTGCGGAGGAGGCGATATCTATTGTAATGTTTTGCACTTCAGTTTTTATTGTGTTCTAGAGTTTTAAATTTTCAGATTTTCCTCCACGATTTACCAACGAGTAACGAAGTCAACAGTAAAAACACTATATGTTTTTTTGTAATAGTTATTATCAAGTATGCCACACTGAATGCAAATCTTAACATTTTTGAAATCGTCTTTTTGACCGTATTGTTATTTTATTCTAATGATGAGCTTTCTTTTGAAAACCGATCAATTCGGTATAAAATTAACCAACCATTTTGAAAAAAAGGGGTGTCACAGCCCACAACCGTTGCTCGATCAGTACGCGCCCCTACCGAAAAGTGAAGTATTCAAGTTTGTTGGCTTAGGACTAGAACAGATTCGGTTGATATCTCGTGCATACGGCAGTAAAAAAACAATTAAAAAGGTAAATTCTCAACTGAGAACAAAAAAGAATCTCATTTTTTCGACCTAATAATAATTTCGAAAACCTAACTATGGCCTGTGGAAGCATATGACAACATATTTTAATTAATTCTAATTAATCCTAATTTATTCTAATTAGACACGTCGCGGAAGTCCGAAGGTTCGAAGCTCAAAATACTCAAAGTGAAACTGTGTAAGTAAATATAAACATGATACAAGTGTGTCAGTCAGGTGTACGTGTGCCTCAGGTTTTAGCGATATTTTAATGGTTTTACTACATTATTGAAAGGGGAAAAACGGTAGTTCCTGTTGGTGTTATTAAAGTACAGTTTTCCTGGCATTTTTTGTCGCTTCTACATAAGGATATATAATTCAATATGGAGGAAGAACCATTACTCGATGACAATCAATACACCAATGCAAAATATCGTGAAACGACAAAGGAAGCCAAAGTACCTCTTTTATCCGATTCTACGGAAGAAAAAGCAGGAACATTTGTGTACATCTTGACATTTTTTGCAGCAGTTGGTGGATTTCTGTTTGGTTATGATACAGGAGTTGTTTCTGGCGCCCTAATCATGTTGACAAAGCATTTTCAGTTATCGTTTTTTATGGAGGAACTTGTTGTTAGTATCACGATAGGAGGAGCTATCTTTGGCGCTCTTCTTGCTGGACCTATCAGTCATTATGTTGGCCGGAGAACTGTGTTGATTATATCATCTATTGTGTTCACAATTGGAGCAGTATGTATGGCATGGGCTAGTAATACTGAAGTATTGCTTGTTGGAAGGACTGTTGTTGGCATTGCTATTGGTAATGTTATTAAAAATTAAAAATTTTCATTATTGGATATTAGTTTGAGCTGCATATCCTAAGTTATTCAGTAGAAGCAAAAGGCTCAGTCAGATAACATTGACCGAGGTCTGAATGGTTCTGCATATCCTCCAATTAAATAAATGTTTGTTTGATTCATTGAGTTTTGCATAACCAGACTACAGTGTTGGACAGTTGGCCTGCCGTGGTACTACAGTATGAACAGTGCTGGCCAATAGCACTATGTAGTATGTACTATATAGTAATAATTATAGTACAAACTATATACAGTAGTACAATATAGTATGTACTGTCAGTTATATATAAATGGTATAGTGTTACACATAATGTATACAAATACAAGTGTTTTATTTCTTAAGGTTTATCCTCAATGGCTGTACCTGTGTACATTGCTGAGGCAGCACCTGCACATTTGAGAGGAACCTTGGTAACACTAAATAATATTTTCATCACTGGAGGTCAACTTGTTGCTACTATTATCGATGGTGTATTTTGTTATGATCAGGACAATGGCTGGAGGTATTATGTTACTTTGTTGTCTGATTTCTTGTTTTTTGTTTATCATTATCATTCTTTAATAGCTATGGTTATAATTACTTAATAGCTCGCGTGAATGACAAATAGTTTATTCAAAACATACTGTACATATTGTACTATTCATTATACCATAATGTTATGGTTAAATGAAATCATTCTAATCACATCTATTCATTCAATTCATGAATATCGGTAATTTTTGTGTAATGCAAAGAGTATTTTACCAATTTTTACTCTGACTGTCATAATGAAAGACTAAATGATTCTATTCAAAATTGCACTCATAAATATTTGTCATTTTGTATATTACCACATGCTTCTAACTAAAGCCCCCGCTAGCATCTATTGTAAAGTTCTTTAACTCCGCTTACCTCAATCTTTATTGTTTCCTAGATATATGCTTGGTCTTTCTGGTGTGCCTTCTATAATCATGTTTATTGGCCTTCTATTTATGCCTGAGAGCCCAAGATGGCTTGTGGCTAAGGGACAAATGGATAAAGCTAAGGAGACATTAAAGAAAATCCGTAACTCCTCAAATGTTGATGGCGAGATTGATGAGATCTGTGAAGCAATAAGTGAAACCAACTTAGGTAGGACACACAGAGTAAAATAGTAAATAATGTAGGCCTCCATACTAGAGATATCTGACGTTTCTATTGTATTCACCTTGTTAAAAGTATTAGTAAAACAGCTTATTTTGTTAATGTTGTCTAATAGAACAGAGAAACAAAGGTGGTGGGAACATTTTGAAGCGTGTCTGGAATAAGAAATCTGTGAGGTGTGCTGTCTTTGTGGGTTGCGGGCTGCAAGCTTTCCAACAATTATCAGGCATAAACACTGTTATGTAAGTAAAGTAAACAATCTTTAAGTTGTTCACAATTTATCATGTATCTGTGTTTTTAAAACAGCCAAATAGTTTTATGACATATAGTGGTTTCATTAAAAGGCGGAATAATGACGGTTTACCACCACCTTTTGTACCTTATCCCGTCGCCTAATTTTTCGTGCACAGGAGTGTCACTACAGCTGCGCTCGGATGCTCAGACACCTATTATTTCAACTCCGTCTGCCATTACAAAAATTAATGAAACCACTGCACATACAATATTCCATATGGTTTTTTCTAACTCTATGGAATTTTAAAATTACAGACCTGTTGAGCCACTTATTAGTTGTATAAAATATTCACTTAAATATTGTGTTAAATATTGACTTAAATATTGTGATTATTGCTTTGAAAGGTATTATAGTTCAAGTATTATCAAAATGGCTGGGACAAGAAGTGATGAAGAAGCTATATGGTTGTCAGTTCCTGTTGCTTTTACAAATTTCTTGTTCACATTCGTTGGATTGTTTGTTGTCGAAAGAATGGGCCGTCGAAAACTACTTTTGGCAAGCATAACTGGTGTCATTTTTAGCTTGTTGCTGTTGAGCATTACATTTCTTTTGGAAATCCAATTCTCACCTGGTGTGACATTTCACCCAACCAACTTTAATAGATCTGATAATGATGGTTGTACTACTGACTATCATGCATGTTACTCATGTATTGAAAGTAAACATTGTGGATTTTGTTATGTTCTTCATCATGGTCAAGTGCAAAATGGTTCATGTTTGCCAGTAGTTTCGTCATTTGAGACCAACCAATCATCTTATGGCCGATGCACAGACACAGAACATTTTAAATGGACTTACGATCATTGTCCTTTTGCCCTGTCATGGCTTGCTGTTCTTGGTTTGATCTTGTATCTTGCTTGGTTTGCCCCAGGTATGGGACCAATGCCATGGACAATAAATGCTGAAATCTACCCTCAGTGGGCAAGAAGCTTTGGTAACACCAGCTCAGCAGCCACAAACTGGATTTGCAATCTTGTTGTCTCAATGACATTCTTACATTTGACAAAATGGCTTACAAAATGTGGAGCATTTGGGTTGTACACCGGCATTGCTTTCTTGGGCTGGTTATTTATTTACTTCTGTGTCCCTGAAACAAAAGGAAAAACTTTAGAAGAAGTGACAAAATTGTTTGAAAAAGACAAGCAAGATGCACTTCAAAGTGTTAATGGGTAGCAACTGGATTGCTTTACTGAAAAAAACACTGCTATAATCGATATTACACAATATGTATTACATAATAATCATTGGCTAGACCAAAGTGCTTGCACAATTGAAATGTGCCTACTCAATAATTTTATAACTAACTGTTTTATACTAAAAATATCCTCTAAAAAAGTAAATGAAATTCAATTATATTCAATTAACTTTATTGATAAAATTAGGTATTAGGTTTATTTCATATGCAATAATGCAAATGTTCAGAGTTGTGATACCACACTGTGTAAAGGAGTTTTACAGAGCATGTTTTGTAGTAACTGATGTAGCACCTGGATTTGGCAGGAGAAATTTAACTGTTTTACTATACAGTTGTTAAGCACTTTTAGATTGGCTTTTTTGAAAAATAGTAAATTAGAAATGAACTAGTACATACAGTACTTGAAATATCTACGAACGTACAGTAAAAAATAATTGGGTCAGACTTTGTTACATACTAGGCCCTTTTTGTGATAAATATGCCATGAATCTTTTAGCTACGCCTACATTATACATGTAAATGACCTTTTTACGTAGTAAAAGTTCAATAAAGACTGAGCTTTTGAGGTTTTGAACAACCGCAAAAAAACTGTTTTTGGCCGTGTAGGGAGCGAAAACAGTTTAATTGTCCAATTTTCTGCCTTGTCATGTGGAAAAAAATGAAGAAATGATAAACCAATACGTGTTATATTACGAGTTTGGTTTACATTTCTTTTTTAGTATAGTATAAATTGCATGTGTGATATAGAAAAAAGAAAATCAAATTTGCTTTAATGGGAAACATCTATAGTTTGTATTAATGGTTATAACGGTGATTCTAATGTTTATTTAAATATTCTGATTGGTATAAAAGTTCTAATTTCGAAGGAAAAATTTACATACACTGACATGCAAAATTCTTTTACTAAACATCAACTGGGCCTTATAAAACAATTGATCGTCAATCGATCTTTGGAAAACTTAGTCATCTTGTTAGTGTGTCAGGAATGGCCGAAAACGAAGTAGAGGAATTCACGACGGATGCTCAAAATTTAGGGCCGAAACAAGCTCTTCTGGCTGATACAAACCATCTCGCCCCCGAGTCATCAAACAAATTCGTTTACATTCTGACAATATTTGCAGCTATGGGTGGTTTGCTTTTTGGCTACGATACCGGAGTTATATCAGGAGCGTTGATTCTTCTCACAAAACATTTTCGTTTGTCGTTTTTCATGCAAGAACTGGTCGTGAGCATCACAATTTTCACTGCCGTTTTTGGCGTTATCCTATCAGGCCATATCAGCCATTACAGTGGCAGAAGAACTGTCTTGATTATATCTTCAGCAGTGTTTGCTATTGGAGCTGTATGTATGGCACTTGCTGATAGTATTGGTGTATTACTGGTGGGGAGAGGTGTGGTGGGCATTGCTATTGGTAAGGTGGTTAAACAACGAAGCTAATAGTAATGCTGATATTTGCTCGATGCTAATGCAATAAGTAAATAAACGCCGATTAAAACATTTTCTGCAATGTTTCGACTTAACTCCAAGTAATCTTCAGTGCAGTACAAATGTTTTCTAAAAATAGTGTTGGTATTTTGAGAAAAATACTCTATTTCTTTGACTGTGTAACTGTATTTTTGCACGTTACACAATATACTATGTACATTTTGTTCTCTTTAGGTTTGGAATCCATGGCTTGTCCTATCTATATTGCAGAATCAACACCGGCCTCAATACGTGGAAAACTTGTAACAGTCAACCAAGTTTTTATCACTGGAGGACAATTCCTTGCAAGCTTAATTGATGGAATATTTTGTTACAATAAGGAGAATGGTTGGAGGTTTGTATATTCCTTACGCATACATTAATTAAGAGTTATCCCATGAGACAGTCAATTTTGGACGGTTGTAATTGCATTCTTTATGACCTGACATCGATTTGATTGAAATTACAAAAAACAGAATCACATATCCACAAAAAAAAAAATTAGTTACAAACAGAATATAACCTGGTAATTACTCCAGTTTACAACATGTGTTGTTGTTGTTGTTGTTGTTGTTGTTGTTGTTGTTGTTGTTGTTGTTGTTGTTGTTGTTGTTGTTGCTGCTGCTGTTGTTGTTATTACTGTTACTGTTGTTGTTCAAACTTGTTAACTCATAATATCTATTTAGGTATATGCTTGGTCTCTCTGGTCTGCCTGCCCTAATCATGTTTATTGGTCTTCTGTGCATGCCCGAGAGTCCAAGGTGGCTGGTAGAGAAGGGGCAACTAGATAAGGCAGAGGAGGCTTTGAAGAAAATTCACAATGTGCCAAATGTTGAAGACACAATTACAGCAATTCATGATGGAATTGAGCAGCAAAAATTAGGTGAGAATAACATATATTACTGGTTCAATAATAATCATTCAGACTTTGTTCTTTGATCACTTCTTTAATAAACCAAAGATAAAATTCTTGTTGTTTAATTGCAGAGCAAGGCAGCTCAGATCAAAACATTTTCAAACGTGTCTGGAGAAACCCCTCTGTTCGAATGGCTCTCTTTGTAGGCTGTGGTCTTCAGTTTTTTCAACAGTTCTCTGGTATCAATTTAGTCATGTAAGTTTTATTCAATGTGCTGTCAGTGCTTTATACTGCACTGGTCTAGAGTGTCTAATATACTGTATGAAGGTTGAAGCCTTATTTCTGTAGTAGTTCTACCAAACATTTTATTTCTTTTTAGGTATTATGGTGCCACAATTATCAAAATGGCTGGAGCAAAGTCCGACAAGGAAGCAATATGGTTGGCTGTCCCTGTGGCTTTCACAAATTTCATATTCTCTTTCGTTGGATTGTTCGCTGTTGAAAGAATAGGGAGGCGAAAACTTAGTTTGACAAGCATGGCTGGTGTGTTTTTCAGTCTTCTGCTGTTGAGTGTTGTGTTTCTTTTTGAAATGAAGCTGTCACCAGACGTGAACATCCATCCCAGTAATATATCAAACTATGGGTGCACCACTGACTATAGTACATGCTACTTTTGTATACAGAACCAACATTGTGGGTTTTGTTACCATGAAAATAATGGTCACATCAAAAATGCATCATGTCTTCCAATTTCATCATCATTTGATACTGATCATTCTTTAAATGGTCAATGCAACACCACTGAAAGTTTCACTTGGAACTATGGCCATTGTCCTTTTGTTTTATCATGGCTTGCTGTTCTTAGTTTGATCTTGTACCTTGCTTGGTTTGCTTCTGGTATGGGACCAATGCCATGGACAGTTAACTCTGAGATCTACCCTCAGTGGGCAAGAAGTTTCGGTAGCACTGCTTCAACTGCAACAAACTGGACATGCAATTTCATTGTAGCCATGACATTTCTACATTTGACAAAATGGTTGACTAAATCAGGCACCTTTGGTTTGTATGCTGGTATTTGTGCCTTGGGATGGCTATTTATTTACAGTTTTCTCCCGGAAACCAAAGGAAAAACACTTGAAGAAGTTACAACGTTATTTGAAAAACACAATCAGGCTAACTTGTATTCTCCTATTAAGTAAATTACCAAGATATCCTCCTGGATCAGTTACCTCCACATTGTCCTCTATCAGCTCTTCATTATGAGCATATTAACAGTAAACTAAAAAAATATGTACTACTTGCATGTCATATTACATCCCAAAACATGAATATGAAAACATATTTATTTTACAAAAAACTGTCATATGTGTTAGGAAAACTAATAACTATTAGTCTGTAGTGTCAAAAAAGCTATTAAAACACTATAGAGTATAGTATAGCTCCAGAAACGTAACAATGGTAACTAAAACTGGCAATGAAGTACAGTCTGCTAGTTATGTTTGTCCGCATCATAGCTAGCTGTCATTATTTCAACAAGTTCAGTCATGCCCAAATCTTGTGCTAGTTTCATTGGTGATGAATAGGACATTGAATCATTGCTGGTCAATCCACAGACATTGGCACCAGCTTGAAGAAGAACAGATACCAATGCACTATCACCTAATATGGTAATATAAAAATAACCATTGGTCACTACAACTTCCTGGAAGACAAACCTTGGCAGGAATAGGCTGATATAACACTAGTTTGAGACACTTACTAAACATGTATAGTGCATACACATACACCAACTGACTACAATTGGTAATTGCTTACCTGGAAAACCTACCAAATTTTGATTTGATATTTTCTCAATAATATGAAATTATACGGTATATTTATTCACCTTGCATAACAGCCAGATGTAGTGGTGTTGCATTATCACATTCACAGTTCACTTGGTTGACATTTGCTCCAGCAGTTAACAGAATTTGAACAAGATCAATATTACCTGAGTTGACAGCTACATGCAATAAACTGTTCCCAGTACTGGTTGAAACTTGGTTTATATCAACATCAGGTAAAACCTTTCAATACAAAGAAAATGCATGACAAAGGAAAAAAGATTGACTGTTATTTTTTGAATGAATACTGCTTGCTGGAATTGCGAAAAGTGTTTACAAACCTACTTTCAACAGAAATTCGACCATGTCATGCTGTCCAGCAGAAACAGCCAAAAAAAGAACTGACAAGTCCCTTTCTTTTTCCACATCAGAAATACCCATCTGTTGCTCAGTGATAAAATACTCGAGGACATCAATATAACCCAGTCTTATAGCATCAACAACCAAAAGAGTGTTCAAATGGTATCCATCACTTTTCCTGTGACTGGTTTTACACTCAAGCAAAGATTTCCCTGATAGTGACAAACAAAAGTTGACAACTGAAGCCACAATGGAAATAAGTGAAAATGCTCTAGCTGCAAGTATTCTGTGGATGTGTTCTGGGTTCTTGGTGGAACTTTTCACATTTGCTAGCAACCGTCGATAACCTTCCTTTTTCCCTGATGCAAGTATTAGCAGAGTATCCAACAAAAACATACAACCATTCGTACCGCATAACTTTTCTGGGTATTCCCAAAGAATGGCTTGAAAAAATAACATAATATCTTTGTGTTTACAATGTTTTGTATTTTTCAAAGCAAATTCTATTTCATTGACGATTATTTCAGTTTCTAGCTCAACAAGTTCTCGTTGTTTTCTTTTAGTAATTTCAGACAACCAGAAGTGTGGAAATCTTGCAAAATTCCCCTCAGCCCAAATCCAGTTTGATAATAAATGAACTGTATCATTTGCTCGAACGAGCCATGCGTTGACTGCATCAGCATCGATGTGTTCAAGCACTGCTTTGTATGATTTTTCATATAAAGTAGTTTTTGGCAAGGTCTCTGCAACATGCTTGGACACTGTGGCTGTGTCTGTTGTTGTTGTTTTAGATGTACTAGTATTAATTGGTGGCAGAGGTTTAAAACGGCTATTAATAGTACATGGACTAGTATCAACATCACTGGCAGGAACCTTTGACTTTGCAGTAATTATAGTTTTGTGTCGGCTGTCACAACTTGAAGATGGTTTATTGTCAAGTGATAGTCTAGCATCTTCCTCATCACTATATCGACATGTATCTTCCTCGCCATGAAATGACAACCGTGAGATATTGATAAGTTCCCGCAAATCCTTGACACTTCGTGACATAAGAAAAACGTTTCCAACGCCGTTAGATTTTAAGAAAATAAAGGGACAACCACTACACTGTATAATCCACTATTTTTGAAAATTGAAAACAAAATGCTTCCACAGACCGCAAGCGATATTCCGTATTTCAATTCCGCTGACCCGTGGTGACTGAGCCTGCGTGATAATTTAAGCTGCCAATGTGCCATAGATAAGGGTTGATTATTTGATTGAATGCCACCATAGGCAGCCCAAAAAGCTGTTTTACTGTTGCAGTGCTCTTCAAAAGCAGCTTTCCATCATCAAATCTTTATAGTGTAGTTCACTTGCTTCATGTTCAGTTGTTTTGCTTGCGCCATACATGACTACATGTAATACGAGTAGTCGAGTACTGCGCAAGCAAAACAACTGAACATGAAGCAAGTGAACTACACTATAAAGTATTTGATGATGGAAAGCTGCTTTCGAAGAGCACTGCAACAGTAAAACAGCTTTTTGGGCTGCCTATGATTTTTTGAGTATAGTTATGTTTGTCTAAAGTTTCCTAAAAATGCTTCCACAAGGTGACAAGGGTTGAACATTTTTATTGCATAATACTAGATAAACATTACATGTCTAACGCAAGATAACTTTACTTAAAAAAAACTCAAAAAAATTGAAAATAAATTGGGTGTATAAGTATAACAAAGCAAACAAGTAGGTAGATTAGCAGGAAGGACAAGTGAAAACTCACCTGGTTGAAGATGCTAGTAGTAGTACATGTTAAAAAAGCCCCGTTAAGTACATAGCAAAATAGCCTCACCCCTGGGAGTTTGTATACAGTAACCTGAACATCAGATTGTGGTTGTTGTTGTTGTTGTTGTTGTTGTTGTTGTTGTTGTTGTTGTTGTTGTTGTTGTTGCTGTCGTTGTTGTTGTTGTTGTTGGTGGTGGTGGTGGTGGTGCTGTTGTTGTTGTTGGTGGTGGTGGTGTCATTGTTTTCGGGGGTAGTCATGCAAGATGTAGAAAACTCTTGGGGCACATATTAATATATTTACGTTCCCAGCATTAATTAGCAGCCCGCAGCCGATATGACCTGGTATTATGTGCCAACCCCATCGATTATTACTATTATTTGTCTTGTTTTGTGATTTACAATACTTGATTTAAGATACTAAATAATGGCTAACCTGTGTCTCAGAGCTGTCTTTGACAGTCATGGGCCCAAAACTTGAAAGAGCAATAAAATTCTGTTGGATTGTTAAACTTCCAAACCATGACCCAAATATAATGCCAAAATCACGTTCATAGAGAAAACAAAGAAAACTAAACAGCAAACTCAAAGAAATGTGTGCTGTATGACATGTAGGGTCCTAAAAGAGCACGTGGTTATTTAAATACCCAACGGGTATACCCAATATATTCAACGGGTGATGTAATGGCATGTGTTGCATAGCAACAGCCAATAGGATTCGAGATATCTTTGGCATACATAATTATGCAGCTGTGACGGAGCGTGCCTTTAAAATACGGTGAATACCCGCAACAAGAAGCTTTATTTACGACAACAGTTTGTGTTATAGTTGTGCCGTGTTATACTTCGTCTAAAGCTAATCCAAGTATCTGCCAATGTCGAGGAATATGCATCCGACATTTCAAGCGAAAACGGTGTTGAAGTTGTGTTGTAAATGCTGTGATCGGTGCCTATGCGCTCGTGGCATGAAAGCCATTCTGCTGGCCGATGCCAAAGTTGAACTGTATTCGACAGATTTACCTCCTGAACAGTAAGTAAAGTTATTGTTTTGGTCCTCTTTATAAAGCTTAACGTATCTTTGTTAAATAACGGTTACTTTGACTTAGGTCTATTCAGCTTGTTGGGCAAGACTACAGGACAAAAAGTTGTCAATGTCGAATAAAAGATGTCGCGTGTCTTGGCTGGTATGTTTGCTGCACTTTGTTTATATTTTGCTTGGTGCTTATTAAATAAATAGTTTCACGGTTATTACATTTGTTTGCGGTACACATGCGTGATTATATTTCCTTGACCAAGTAAATTCGACAGTAACTAATAAAACCTTTACTTTGTCTATACATGATAGAGGACTACAAAAAATGAGGATTAATTCTTTATCAAAATAAGAAAATATATATTTTAAATAAATTTGGCAAATCTTTTAAGTAAGAGGTTTATTTGTGGTATTAAGAATCAATGAAAAGATATGTTTGTATTACATAAATTAAATGTATTTTTTCTTGAACAATAGTTAAAAATTAATAGTTGATAAACCATTGATTTTACAATATTAAAGGTGAACTTCCAGAAATTAATTCCGTATCCAGTTGGATACCAAAGTTCAAAATTATGATGTGTTAAACCGTTCGAGTCGAGCTGAGTTTGTAATATTTATATTATAAAAATATATTTTATGTTTAATTGTTTTATCTTCTAGTGGTGGTGTTGTTGGTTACCATGTGATTTTACCATGTGCTGCTTGTCTTAATTCATGTAATAATGGTCATTTTTGGATGTTTCACTCCAATGTTACATATGCAATGGACAGACTGGATCCCACAGGTAAGAAAATACACTGGTAAACTACAGTATTTCGGCCACTGATGGGAACCTAGACTTGGTTCACCATGCCTTTCACCACTGTGGTACAGTGAAGTTTAAGTTATGGTTATAAAATATGTATGGTTGATTTGTATGGGTAATTATAATGGCAAGTCTTTATATAGTTATTGAATTTACGTATCAAATAAACAAGAGAAGATGGCTTATTTGTTTTCTTAATGTATAGTATTGATACAGAATCTACCTAGTTCATTACATTTGATAACTGATTTTGTAAATTTATTTCTGCAGGAACAGAGGTGATGGTTTGGGGTGCCTTACCAAGTTGTACTGAGGATACAGAAATGCAAGAAGATGAGTTTGTGATTGAATGTTATCGATGATCTGACCCAAAAGAAAAAGCAAGACCATGTATACAATACATCTTGTTAATAATACATATCCCACAAAAATAATTATTCCTTTTAAAAAAGGCACTTAATTTGGATAAACATTTATCTATACATTCATAGAAGCACAATCAGCACTTGTAGTTCTTACAACTACTGCATAATATGTGCTTTTAATGCCCAGTTTAAACAACAAGTGTTTGGGATGAGAACTGAGAAGTGGTTGCAAAATGAACTAATGGTTGATGATAGCAGGAACAGTACTGGATGCTTACATCACAAGTGTCACTAGCATTAAGTGTTTTGTTTTGTTAAAATTTCTGTAACAATTATGTACTATGCTCTTAAGAACAAGAACATTGGTTCTGTTCTACGATGAATGACATTGTTACATAACCATTGACTAAAGGGTGTGTAAAGATAATTACATAAGTAAATAGTAAATATATATATTTTGTGTGTGAACTGTAAATATTTAATATGAATTATTAATAAAGAATAGGTTTTTTTTATAATTCTGAGCACTAGATCAATGTGTATTGTATTATACTGTCAGAATTTTATAACTTTACTGGATGGCTGGAAACATTTATCATCCACAAATTTTTTAAACACCAGCCATTTGATATTCATTTTTATTTTATGTAGTATGCCCATGTTTAACTGATTGCCACCAGAGGCCTCTCCATATGAAGAGTAAAATTGTAAACAGAGTACTATTAATAAAATAAAAATATATAAAAAAACATTATACACCTTGGAGCCTCTATTAATGATTAACCTATAAGTTGTAAAACATGCATGTCTTTATGATATTCAACCCTGAGTATATGTGGGAGCACACAAGCTAGCATCATTAGTATTAATTTTCTAAGTTTGCAAACAGTCTGCTGTACTACACCATGGTCTGTACTAACTCTGAAAATGTATAAAGTCCAGTTTTTCATTTTAAAACTTTGTTCCAGCAGTCTTACAACAGCATAATTATACCATATAGCTAAATATTTATAAATTATAGAATAGCTGGATACTGAAAAGGCAAACAATGTACAAATCCTAAAAAGAGAAATCTTTCATACTGTAGTCTTGCAAACTTATTATATACTGTACACATAATTGTGTATTTCATCCGAAACATACTTATTTAACCGTTCATTTCATGACGGCCTCATTTCCAAGACAATATACATCCAAGAAGCTATTAAATACAAGAATTGGTTTAATATTTCACTCGGAATATCTAACATTTTGTTTGCCAGTTTCCACTGCCTGGCTTCAGGATTTTATGCCCTGGATTTGATCAGGAGTCCAGATTTTATGGATTTCATTTCCTGAATCCTAAATTTGCATTGCCTGGATTCGAGAACCCATCTACTGGACCTCAGATCGCATTCTCAGTCCCAGATTCCATTTAGTGGATTCCAGAACTCCGGATTCCAAATTTGTTTCGGTAGATTTCTGGGTTCTGGGTTGCACTTCCCAGATTCCATCTCTGGATCTTATTTCCTGGTTTCCGGATTCCCAACTTATAAAAATGTGGATTCTGGATCACCTCAGATTGGGCCACCAAATGCGTTTTAACTATTTATCATACAGCCTAGCTACATAGGTCTTAATGTAGGAAATACCAAATTTGGTACATTTGAGTAACAGAAGACTTCAACTTCGCAAATGAATCCATAGAATCCTTGATTTTATATGATGAGGGAAATCTACAAGGCATGCTTTAAATCCATTTCCAAAGGTTTCAAAAATACCCCTGCTTTTCCTTGAAACGTGTATAAAGAGGGAAGAAATGTTCCAAGAAAGATAGGGGGATCTTGCTTGTCATGGTCAGTTTTTAGGGCTTGTAATTAGCCTTTCTCATAACACCATTTCTTGGCTAAAGCATTTTATAATAGGAACTAACAGATACTCCAATAATGACATGTTCTGTATTGGTTTGGTGAGAGAGGCTAATTGCTAGCCAATTCTCAAAAAAAATTGAAAAAGATGTACAGGGTGGCAGAATGGCTATTATGAGAAAACACCACGTTATTCTCAAGCATTTCATGTTGGCTTACTCGTGGGTGTCATCTTGCAGCCATGGGTGCTGGAGACATTGTGCTGCCGTAGCTCTGTGTTCTGGAACATAGTCCAACATTGGCAGAAGAAAAGAAGCAAACTCCTCAGCATCATTTTCTGACCATTGGTATTTCTCAATAAGAACTCTTTCCAGGGGCCTGAAAAACAGAATATACTAGTTTTTACTATTGGTAAAAATGCAGTACTGGTCAAATGTTGTAGCAGTGGTGAATGGTGGTTGGAAGTAAATTGTAGTTGGTAGGAAATTTTTTTTAACATACCAAGGCCTTAGATCAGAAATACGTCGAAGCATTCCTATAAGTGATAATTAGAACACAAATTAGAACGTAATAAGTGCATTAACCTGTGCATTAACAAGGAAGTACATTTGTACAATACAGACGCATGCGCATGCACAATTGCATATTTAAGCTCCCACAAGGATTTCCATGTCATGCATACTTTAAAAGTAAAGTGGGGACCAACCGACGGACGGACAACGGTTATTATAATTATTTAAGTCTTCCACCATAATCAGATCATCCCATCATCAGAACAAAAATTCTGTAAAATTAGGCATTTTGGTAGAAATCCTGACTGAAGACTTAATAATTGATAAATGTGGTACATGTACATTAGTTATGCTTTACCTTTTCGATTAAAAAATTCTGTGGAATATTTTCCTGCCAGGGCAATATGTTTTGGTATTTTCCCCAACAGTTCTATAATATGTGCAATATGATCTAGATAAAAAAATAAGTAATTTATGATTAATCTTCATGGAGACTTTGCAAGAAAGTGTTTTGTACATCATGTTATCAATTTCCATTTAATTTGGACAACAGTAAGCTGAGCCTTTACATCCCAATGGTTTCAATTAGATTTGCAAAATGATTACCTTCATCCCTTGAGTAATGTTCTCCTGAATGTGGCTCAAATAAATAATCTCCAGTTAGCAATTCAAAAGCCTGAAAAATGATGTAAAATGCTCTTAACATCATAATATTCTTTTTGTAATACATTGTACTGTACGTAACCATACAGTACAATGCCTGCTTCTCCCTCATGTATACTAATTTCCCTGTTTGCCTAAATTACACCTTAAAACAATATACATAATTATAATTACATAAAATCCATGCAAACAATGTTAGCTGCAAAACTGGATTTCTTTGCCAGTCTCACTTACCATACAAGCTGTGCTCCAGATGTCTGCTGGAGTTCCATATGTTGAACCTATTAGTACTTCAATGCTTCGATATTGTCGAGTTTGAATCTCATCTGTGAAGTGATGGTCCTACATGGTGAACACCAAAAATGCTTAAACACTAAGACTTTCTCTATGACTATATTCAACATTTAATCTTACCACCCAACAAGCATTTCCTAGATCAGCAATTTTTACTCGCACCTCGTCTTCATTGTGTGCTTGGACTGGAAATGAAGAAATTACTGAAATTACAATCTGTTGTTGGAGTAGATGAATAAATTTGATGCCTTATTTAGTTCTCATTTCTGACATAAAAGTACTCAAAGCGAATGTTAATACCTGTGGAATTTGTATCCATTGCTTCATTTTCTATCTTCCCTAAAGCATCATGTTCATTGTCATGAACATTCATGTCAACTTGTTCCACCGTTACTTCAGGAACTGGTTCCAAGTCACTATGAGTCATCATGGGAAACATCAAAATTACACTAAGTCTGTGTAGCAGGATTTCAAGGTGACCACTATTCTGGTCCCAGATCTCTCCCTCCCCAAATCCTACACCCCGTTATTCAGGCCTAATTTGTTACACCCAAAAAATATTAGATACATGTAACCTATGTAAATTCCATACAGTACTTTTTTCGTACACACAATATTGTAATATGTATCACAAATGTTGCCAAGAAAGTGAGCAGTGCTCCCCCTTGCCTCTTCCCAGGTTGGATTGCCTAATCTCGTAGGCTGCCCTGAGCAGTTCTGGCACAAACTGACTAGTGTTCAATATTGAATAGGGGTGAGCAGGATTGGGAGAGTGAAGTGATGATAGTTTCCTTGAGTGTCCCGAGATACGGTCCCATATTATTCTTGCACAGGAAAATTGAGAAGTAATTCCAAGGGGCAGGGCATCACAACAGTAGTATTGTCTGGAGTGGAAAAGGGCAAGGTGGGTAAAACAAAAATGTCCTTCATAGGACAGAAGAGGTACATGTACTTTGTTGGACCACACAAATGTGACCCCACCCTTGTAAAGCCCCATCTAAACCTATGAAAAGGTAAGAGGTATACAAACCTAACATGGTGTTTCTTTTCAGGTGATATCTCCATCTCACTAACATCTTGAAATGTCTCATGAAACTTACTTTCAACAAAATCCTCATCAGCCGACACCCATTGCATATGTTCATCATTGATATCCAGAGACTCAGCTCCAGAAATCACCTCGTCACAACAATTGACCACACCCTCTGTTGTTCTTTCATTCTCTGTTTCATTTGTTTCACCCTTTCTTTCTGTACAATCCTCAACACCAGATTCAGTTTTGTTCCCTTCACAATCACTACCATTTTTATTCTGACAAACATCAGACATGTTGGTGTCTGTTATATTTGAGGTCCCACCATTGTTATTATGCGAATTTCCCTCAGTATCCACCTCAGTTTTCACCATGTCTTGTAATAAAACATCATCATGCCTTGAACACCCTACATTTATATCTGTTCTTTCTATAGTCTCTTCTTTATTATCCTCCTCCTCTTCCTTATCCTCTTTTATCCCATTTCCCTCCTCAATATCCTCCTTTGTAACAAGTTTTTCTGTTTCCACTGTTGTATCCCCATCTTCCACTGTTGTATCCCTATCTTCCACGGTTGTATCCCTAACTTCCCCTGAGGTTTCCTCACCACCTTGACATTCAGTATCATAATCCTGATCATTATGTTTCTTTGGATCTCTCTCCTCCGTGATCCCCTCTTTTCCCTCTACTTCATCAAGGTCATCAGTATCCCTTGCCTGTTCTAAACACCTGTCCCCAACTTCATTTGAAGCTCTTAGCTCTTCTTCCTCTTGTTCCAAACGATATTTCTCTTGCTGTTTCTTCATTCGTTTTTTCAACTTTTTCTTTTTATTCTTCGATAGTTTCTCTGAAGTGTTTTGCTGTTTCTATACCATAAAATAAATAAAGTGTTAGAAGAAGTTCAAGCTAATTTTTCAAAAAATACATAGTCAGACTTACTTGTATAATGTGCTTTGGTGCCGTTGAAACTGTGAATAAAATTGAAAAAGTATTTTAAAAATTGAAAAATGTTGGGCATTAGTTTATTAATGAAACACTCATAATCACTAATTCATACCAAATTCTGATGAAAGGTTTCCATTTGCTGTTGCCATTTTTGCATCATAGGCCAACTTTTGAATTTCTTTGTTACTTATATAATACAATATATTCTCTGGTTTTATATCTGTGTGGATGATGGCACATTTTGTATGGAGGTAATCTAACCCTTGCAAGGCCTACAAAAGGAGAAAAATGAAAATGCATGAAAATCTGCCACTATCTAATAAAGATCACTAGATTTGTACAGTACAACTTTGTTGCCTTACTTAATTTTTGATATATTAATTCACTTTTCTTGCCAAACGAAATATCATATTTTATATACTCCAAACAAATCAAACCAAATTGAAATATGATATTGCAGCCTCTAGAGGCATTCTCCGTGACAGCTAGGTAATTTAAGCTGCAATTAACAATTATTAATTATTTGCAATTAAGCCCCCAACTGGAAATATTTACCTGTCTTATAATAGATTTCACTTGGGCCATTGGTAAGCCTGTGTAATTCGAATGTATAATAGGTTTTAATAAATTGTGACCAAGTACTTCAAAAACCATACAAATATCTTGTTTGGTTAAGCATTAATTGTGAGCAGAAAATTACAGATTAAGATGTGCACTGAAATGTGTAAGTTATAAGTATCTGACATATAATTATATATATATTTAGAATTAGAAACACCAAGATGGGAATCTTCAATATATAGCACGAACTATAAAGATATGACAAAGGATACGGGTGCCATGTACTCCACTTATTTTAAAGTCATCCAACATTTGAACAACATGTTTATATCCAATATGTTCTGCATCAGCCGTGTGAACCTAAGCAAACCAAAATAATTGCCTATAAATTACAATCTATATTTTTTGGTCCTTCAATTTAAAAAACAATTATACACTCAAAAATAACTAAAGAAACCAGTGCAAACCTTTTCTAACAATTTCTTTTCATCCAGAGCAGTTTCAGTGTAATGGGAAGCACTTTTGACAATCTTTAATGCCACATAACGCTTCTCTCTGCAAATACAAGAAACAGTACCTATTTAATACTGATTGATTGAGATCTTCTACCTTAAAGACAAAATGTTAGCTGTTACATTTACATATAGTATACTTACTTTAAGTCCCAAGCAAGCCATACAGTTGAGAAATGGCCCCAACCAAGTTTACGGATAACACTATATCTGTTATTGAACAAATCACCCAGTTTGACTGGATGATAGCCACCTGAAATAAAGGCAAACATCATGTCAACCTTTTTACTATCAAAGCAGAAAGGTTGTATTTCTAGTACAAAACGTTGTGGTGCTGTATACTAGGGAGTGTAAAGTATAATTGCCAAAAGCAAAAAGGTGATGAACTGCCCAATGCACTGTATGAAAACATTTCTAACATTTGGCACTTTTCGCTTTCACTTTACGTATGTAGCTATCTAGTTCACTAGGTACCAGACAACTACAAGTCAGTTAAAAACTCTATCTTCCAACAGTATATATGCTAATATAGACTGTTTTTCAATCTCTCTTCCTTAACCATTGCCTACTAGACCTACGTACTGATCTTCTATGCATCATGCAATTGCCTCAAAAAACTCTTATGCATTTTTATGCTCTTAACTTTTGAGCATGCCAAATTATTATATTTATGCCTAAAATTATTATACATTAACACACTGACCAACGTTAATAACAAATATTTTATAGTTTATTCTTAGATATTAGGTGCATAACATTTAAATTATATTATACTGAGAGATGTTATGACCAATAGAAAGTGATAATGTCATAAATGCCTTTGCACCAAGACAATTTCACTTGTCAGTCATCACATTACAAAACCTCCTGACAAGAGATTAGTTATTATTTTTCTGAACTGTAGTTGATTGATAGTATGCTATACTCTCCCTCTCTGTAGAACTGCCTGCATGGACGTTTTACTTCAGTTGGAGAATGAGTTCTTGAAACCAGACACACAATACCTTCGTCAGCTGCAGTCATGCACTCAACCTGAATATTTTACTGCAGTAAACAACTACTATATTATTCTACTTGTCACCTCGCAGTTTTAAGGAACACAATCTGTACATTATCTTAATCTTTGAGAAAAAAATGAGCTTTTTAATATCCTGCTTAAATTTATACAATTTACAGATATTGAATACACTGATAATGTGGTGTCTACACGCTATTTGTCATTGAAATTAATTAACATATAAAGTTGATTATAATATTGACATTTTGAGTAGTGCAAATTAAGTGCATATAAGTTGATAAGAACTTTTAATTTCAGTAATCATCCTTGGATAAACTGAATAAAATGGAATTTAGTGGGAAGTGTAGTGATTGTATAATATTGTAGTCTCTATTTTGAATTATTCAATCACCTGTTAGATGTTAGGCGAGAAACTTGTTAATTATTCAAGCAATGGAAACATTCACAAAGCATATATATATACATTCATACACTGTACAATAATCCATTCAATTACCATTTCAAAGACAAGGAATTGTAGTGAATGGTTTATTTTACAAAGATGTATTAGTACACACGCGAAGATTTCAGCGTGCATTTCATTTTGCCTTGAACAAATTTGAAGCCACCATTAATGTTAGGCATGACAAATGACAATAAAATTATTACATTTTAAGCTCGATATTTGTTGCAGATTTGAAATATTTTATCTTTCTTACAACAATATTTGTACACGATAACTTTTCGGGTTAAGCGGTACTGCTTTTGAAACGTAGAAATGCCGTACAACACGTGGAGTTTAATCGTAGTTGAGAATGGTTCAAAAAATTGATATCGATTTGCCGTCGTTTTATTTATAAGTAATATACCTTTCTTGTAATCTTCTACATCTTCTTGTTCTTCTTCGTCGGTATTCTCATCGTCTTCATTGTCGCTTTCACATTGTGATTGTGGCAGAGGCGGTCGGATCGGGCTACGACAAGAAACAAACGTTAGAAAAAGGCACGGGCAAGAATGCAGATTATATTCCAAAGGAAATATAAACACCGTACTTGGCTTTCTTTTCGGGTTTTCCCGCGTCCCGCTTTCCTCCTTGTTTACTTTTTGGACCCTTCACCCGTTTCTTCTTTGCTTGGATAGCCAACACTGGAAATAACGAGAAATAATAAGGGTAAATAGCTGACTTTCTTACGTAGCATGGCGCACTGATTTATCAGCAAAAGTCAAATAAATCGTACCTTTTTTTTGCATTGAAGAACTCATGGTTGAGGCCCAATTTCAACTTGCAAGATGGAACATCATTGAAATTGTTTTTCACGCGAGGCGCGTGGTCGGTCGGCCTAAACAGGGGAGGGGAGGCACAGGAATTATTATATTTTTAGAATGCTACCATATCATTGAAATGGGTGGGACAAATGCTTTGTTCTGATTTTGAACATATAAAGAATACCAACATTGTTTCAGTTTCGAATTATTGATAAACGAAATAAAGTTTTAGAGTTTTATGTTGAATTCGACAATAGTTATATTTTTGGGACCCCAATTTGTTATAAATGTCCATAATAATTAACAATGATAATAGTCCTGATGATAATAGAGTGAGGAAAACGTGATGGTACACGCGATCTGATTCGCCCGTGCGTTTGACAAACCAATCAGATCGCGTATAACATCACGTTGTCCTCACTCTACGTCATTATTAAAAAGGTCTATTATAGTGATGATAAATAATGGTGATTGTATTGGTTGGTAGTGTAATGGTAATGGTAATGGTGATGGTGATGGTGATGGTGATGGTGATGGTGATGGTGATGGTGATGGTGATGGTGATGGTGATGGTGATGGT
>JAOTOK010032302.1:0-10789 GCA_025770025.1 Virgularia gustaviana
GTCACTCCACGTGACATATTATCGCTGACATGATTTGCCACAAGGTTTATGAATTATTAATGAGTATTTTAAGTACACATACAAAATCTGCTCGTCGGGTTGATCAATCGCTTCGTGTCAGTCCGTGCACCTTAATGCGATATGTGTACCAAATAACCAAAAAAGCCCTCGAATAAAAAAGAGCTTCCAAAGCTCTGATACGAGCTGTCGCTCTGTAAATATTCTGTTATGTTAATAACTATGAAAATTTACAGTACATCATTAACAAGGCTGTGGTCGCTGTGATGGTGTGTGTACAAAATAAAAATAGGGAGAACTTCTAAATCTGCATTGATAAAAACTTTAATTAACCTGATGATTTGCTGAAAACATAACTTGCATGCTTATCAAATACCTCGAATTTCAATTAATTAGATTCTTTTGAGAGGTGATAAATTTTTCAACATATTGCATTGTTATTTGTCAGTTTGTATTAGTTACAAACGGAACTGTACACAGTACCTCGAGGGGGAGATTAGTTTAACTACCCGCAACAAACATATAGTTTGTAAGGAAATTTTCCAGAGGATATTTTAATATATGTTGGTCGATTATCAGCTATGTGGAATGACATGTACATTATGTGCATTTAATGTATGCAGCCATTCATTTAAATGAGTGTAGCTTCAAGTAGATGACAGGCATTTTTGAAATATCATTCCAGGCAAACAGACTTTTATTTCTGAACTCACCGAGTCTGCAACATCTTCACTTGACACATCAAGTGAGAGAAACATTACAGCATGGGGAATACCAGTAAGATTTCTTGGCTTATAATTTGATGTTTTCCCACTAATTATCTTCATGAGGTGGTTGTCGTTTGGGGTAAGGCCACACTTTGACTGTGGTGAAACTGGTTCGGAAGAGCAACCTTTCTCAATTCTTAAAATCACCTTGAAGCAATAAAGAATTGACTATTACAACATTTACATAGGAATATTGCACTGGTCTCCAGTCCCAGGACTACTTATTGTATTGGACTGCATCATATTATACTAAAAATCTAACTAGAATTGCATGCATACCCTCGTATGACCAACTTGTATCCGATACTACTAATCGAGATATTCATATTAATTAATATATATGAAATTATTATTTCTATAATCATACATTACAACAGAGGTAGCAGTTACAGCCTTGGATATATAGGTTGCAATTAAGATTATTAAAAGTGTCAGACTGTGTTAATTAAGTATGACGTATGATGTATAGTTAGGCATGATAACAATTGTTTACTGTTGTCGTTACTGAGAGTTTCACGCTAAAACGCGCTCAAAAAATGTCAGGTTTGACCTATATGCTATAAGGTATTCTCAGTATTTAGCTACATTGGTATCTGTTAATAAAACATTTTTTCGGCACTGACTAGAAAACATACCCATCAAACAACATATACATGAAAACCTACATAACTAAACACAACGGAAAAATACTGAACAAGCATGGCACACAGACAAATGCAAACAACATGCAGTAAACAAACCTCACCAAACATACAGTAAGCCATTAGCCAACGACATGGCAATGTGAAAGGCAACTTACAATGCATCTGCAGACATCTGCCTGCCCAGTTGACAGGAAATACCCACAACAATGGCATAAGAGCTACATTGGTGCAACAAGTGGGGAATTCCAATACCACTACCGAACTATGTCCACCAGCAAAGATTTAAAAACATATAGAACTTAATGACTTGGTTATTGGTCACTTTAAAAATGTCAATAATGCACTTAAAAAGCCTTTTAGAAGTCTGTGTTTAGAATTTTTTTACAACTTTACTCTTTAGAATAGAAACAGCCTATAGTATACTGAATATAATGGACAGAAATCTTGAACAGATGTCAATATAGCTTACTGGAAAATGCAATTTGGGAGGGGGGCACAGCGAATTGGGATGGGGCATGTGCCCCTTTAGCAACACCCCTCGATGCGGACCATAACCAGTATCTTGTAACATAATGCAATTTGTCACCAGTAATTAATTTTGTCATTTTGGTGTGTTTAATCAATTGGTATATATAGTGTATATCACAAGCAAGAACAAAAATTATGATTAATTAATTAGTATGGTACCATGTAAACAAGCATAGAATCCATTTTACTCACCATGGGATACTAGGTCCCAGCTATACACCGGAAAATCTCACAAGCCACAGCAGGATGTGTTCGCAAGCCTTGTTCCAGACTTGCTGACAAACCGCTACCAAATTGTTATTAAGTTGACAACAACTTGTTGATTTTGCGGCTTTGTTACAACTGAAGATGTTCTAACAACTTGGTATCTTCCCGCAGACTACCAAGTTGCTAACAACTTGATATTCACAAGGTCGTAACAACTTGATGTTTTGCGAGACGATAGCAAGCTGTTAAAACAACCTGTAAATAAGCCGCACAATAAACAACACGTTACCGAGTTAATAACAACTTGTTGCAATTTTCCAACAAGTCTGGAACGACGCGTATGCGAAGACATGCTGATGCGGCTTGATATTGGGACCTGTAGCAAGCAAGCAAGACCTTGTGTGATTCCCGGCATGTAGTAATCAGACTAAATATGCATTCTTAGTAAATATTTAGTTATCATAATAAGTTAATACTAGTTATGATTTCATTGAGGTACGGTACCTACACCAGCAGGTTCATATGTCGTGAATGATTGTCAAAAATCAAAATAGACTTAATAAACAAAAATAACTCCTGATTGGCTAGGTGCATTTTTTATAGTAATATAACATGTAGAAACCCACGGTTGGCAATAATATTCAAAGTCAATGGTAGACAATTTGAGCAATTAAAGTTTAATTCAGATTGAAGGACCCTTTACGATATGCTATATAGTATACTGTACCTCCATTGGACCAGGTATTGCACCTAACATTGCATTTACATTGCTGTTTTTTAACTCCAAACCATTAATTGCCAAGATAATGTCACCTTAAATGCAACCAAATTTTCTTATTACAATGGTGGTGGTACTTTATAGGTATACTGTATTGATTAGTTTATAAATTATTTTGGAAAACGGAACCATTTTGGCCAAAATATAAAAAGTACAAATTTTTATAATTCATTATAACCATCAAAATTACCATATTCGCACCAAAAAGTATGCTAAAAATTAGTCCACTAACCAATTTCTAGTTCATGACAACCAATAGCTGGACCCATAGGTGTAAATCCACCAATAACAATTCGACCATCTCTACCATCATCTGGTCTGGCATCATCACCATTGTATGTCTTTGCACCAACAGGTATGATGCCTAGCACACTCTCTAAATCATCTCTTTTGTATGGTCCTATCCGTGGTGGATTCACATGGAGTTTCACATCTCTTTTTCTTCCCTTTATATCATTTTGCTGATCTTTCGTCTTCGTCTCTAATTTACTAGTTGCATCCAATGACTTCTTGCTCTTTTTTAATTTTGGGATCAGATCAAATAGCTTGTTAGCAGTCGGTTGCTTTTTCTCCTTTGTTTCCAGGTTGATCTCTTTGCTAGATTTACCATTTGCTGACGGTTTACTAAATCCATTGGGTTGTCTACTTGTATTTGAACTCGCACGGTCAACATACGGCTCAATGTAGAATAAATCTCCTTTATCTTGAATTTCAGATACCCAGGGAGCTTTCTCGTAACTAGGAAATGTCATAAAATAAATGGTAAACAAACACGAAGTCAATTAGCAGTCACTAACATAGAAATGTACAGTCTCAACTTTTTAATAAAATGTGCTACTTTATAATTATATTAACGTTATCCGATTTGCAATACACGAGTACTGAATTATTGTACGGACTACAGCTTGAGCTTAGAGTAGTTCAGCGATTTCCCAAATGGGACAAGTACAGTACGCTATTATAGCTACACTACAGTATGACTACCTTGCATGACGTCGAATTCTTGCAGGGTTTGTCATCCTAAACCGCCACTAAAACGTCTTTCATTAACATTTTGAGTTCACAACATATATTGCGATAATGCATGATTTGTTGATAAAAACACAATTGCAACCATAGAGATTTCTCGCAGTCTGAGTCTATGCACATGCCAATACATTATGATTATATGACAATAATTGTAGTAATATAATCGTGAATAATGCGTGGCATTATTCGAGAACTCGCCGTATCCACGAATACTTCGTGAAACCCACGCACGAAAAGGTGGTGCGCGAGTATTGCGCAAGGTCACGGTAGGCAGCGAAGTACAGACTCCACAAACCCATTGAATAGCAGACTGTAGTTATCGCCGATATTGCGATTTGTGAATGTGTGTAGTCACCGGCAAGAAGCACATAGAAAGTGAACTAAAAAAGCGCCGGGGCGCACACAA
Organism: Virgularia gustaviana; assembly: GCA_025770025.1. Taxonomy (NCBI): domain Eukaryota; kingdom Metazoa; phylum Cnidaria; class Anthozoa; order Scleralcyonacea; family Virgulariidae; genus Virgularia; species Virgularia gustaviana. The sequence continues at coordinate 4,378 of JAOTOK010032302.1, forward strand.
GAAGCTCACATGTCAGAACCATTCATATTTAATTTTCAATGTCAATAACTCATGAGAAATGCCCGTCATCTGCAGCCGGCAAACACTACTGGAACGGCGATCTTTAGACTGTTTGATCGGCATAGAACAGAACTTACAGAAAGCTTTGAAGTTAAAAAAACCCGACAGTTTGTAACATAGTCTGCCTCTCGATGCAAGTAACACAATATCTAGGGGATTTTAGGTTCTTCTGGTGTGTTCAACAATTAACATATGTTTCAAACTTTTTTTTCTTTGGTAAGCTTAAGGTTAGAACATGGACCGAGGAGCATATTTTTATTGGGCAACCGGCGTGGTTCTTAATTTGTACGTGAAGCCAAAAAATTACCTTTTCCCTTTAACAGACTTGTCAATTTGCTTTTAGCTTCTCATTCGAAATTTTTTGTTTCGGACGATCCAAATGCTACAAATTTCAAAGATTTTACAAATCCGAGCCAATCATGGTGGCAAATTGGAACTTTTACATGCAATGTTGCGAGTACCAATTTTCCAAAACGACTATACGTAAAACTTAGTACGAAAATGTCGAGATCGAGAATTTGCATCTCGGGAAACTACTATAAACTGAACTTTCCTGCCGGCGCCACTGCATTTTGTACTTGCTCCAGTTTCTCAGGCTCCATGAGCTCGCAGCCTCGCACTACTATAGTCAAGTATAAAGGTGTAATTAATAGCTTTGGCTATTTTGACGACGATAGTCCATTTCAAGATAATAATCCAAAAGACCAACTGGGTCTGGATTACAACTTTAAGTTTTAACCGAATCAGTTCAGCTTTGTACCTTTCATAGAAAATTAACAACTCGTTCACTAACACAATTATACCTTTACTTTACATATAGTAGCTAGCTACGTAAAATTATTTCACGAAGATCGTACATAACGCATAATAATACTCTTGCAGTCAATGATTAACTTATTATACGGTTTAAAAAAACCTTATGTTTAAAAAAACGTAGGCTGAGTGCAGCTTTAATAATAATAAAAAAAAAACTGTCAGTTTTCAACAGGCTCCAGTGCAATCGGATATTAACGCATGGGGTCGTCTGTACTTTTTTGTCTGTTTTTTAAACAGTTCTGCATGTGATCACTTAGATGTTTGATTTGTCATTGTATTGCTTCATCCAAGTCGATAACGATTTGTTGTCCTGCTCTAGCAATTATCGTATACCAACACATTTAAAAAAACCCCAAGATATACAACAATGTTTGAAAAGACGCAGATGCGATCACTTTTGAGAAAACAGCCAATGCAATCAAGTTGGCAGACTTATTCAAATGAGGACCTACTTTACTCAGTATAGGTCGTCTTAAGTGTTTTTGCGGAATGTACTTATATTCCACATCAACAGCAAATGATATATGGGTATTAGGCTAAGTTAAGTCATGACTCACAAGTATCTCATTGGACAAACCCTATATTGGATTGCTATTCCTATCGCTTATTTCTTGTTTAAATTTCATTACAGTCTGGTGATGTGTAGTGATATACTACTATACTATAAATAGCCTCACGGTCTCCTGAGAAAATATTGTGAAAACTGCGCCAACTATAGCGGGATATGACAGAACTTCCAGGCTACGATTACGTTGGAGCTAGGTAAGCAGATTTAGAATATCCCGACTAAAATATCATGTTTGACAAACTAAACCCAATTGCTAGCTATTAAATAATAATGTCTATTAAAGTCGTTAATTAAGGAGATTAACCGGCCTTTATTTGGCAGTTTTCCTGGGGTTCTCCCCTTGACGAGTAAAATCGCCTGGCGTTAGACAGAGCAGTGGCGTGCTGGCAGTTTTCCGCTGAGGGGGCCTACCACACATTTACGCCCCCCAACGTAACCTGGGGAAACAGACGCCCTTTCACACCTAGCCCGCTAGCTTTCTTGGCGACCCCCATGCATGTAACCTTGATTCTGAAAACGTAGTCTGCAGTCTGCACAGCAAACAGATCGAGTAGTAATATTGCTAATTTAATTTCTAATTGCGCTTTCTTGCCAAGTTTTGGCGCTCCTGGGGCGTTTTGGCGCCCCACAAAATATCTCCGCTGGAGGGCCGCGGTACCCCCCCTCCCAACACGCCATTGAGCCAGAGTGAAATTAACAAGTTGCCACTTAGCAACCGCGCCAAATAAAGGTTTAATAACTTTAATAAATAGCTCAACAGCAAGGGCGAGTTTCCTTCACGAGATGGCCAATGAGGAGAACCTCGGTTGACTATATCACAGAACAATTAAGAAATCTAAAGATTAAATAAATAAATCAACATTTCAATAATTACAGATCACAGCAGGAATTATATATTCAGTTATATTTATGACGAGTAACTCTCACATTTGACTTTTCACTGTAACTTTCACAGTGGACTTGTGCATGGTGCTGCGTATAGGCAGTGTAAATTACAACTGCCAAAAGCGAAAGTTATAGTTTACAATATTTGGCATTAAACTGCCAAGTGTGAATATTAGCTGACGTTTCAAGCGAAAGCCCTTCATCAGAGCGAGTGCAGACCAAAAGGTCAGCTATTATTCACACTTTTTGCAGTTTAATGCCAAATATTGTAAACTATAAAACAGTCGTGTAAAGTCGATTAATTTGCTTCATATGTTGTTCATATATTACAAAAATTAAGCAAATTTCGAAGCAGACATTGATATAGGCACTTTGTGAACGCCTTAGGAATTTAACAGCGGTAATAGTTCATGTAGCTATAGATTATTATTATTTTTGTCGTTAACTAAAAAGTTTAGTAGTTAGATTTTGTTTTCGGCAAGAGCTAATTCATTGACGATATCGTCATACTAAAGTTGCGGATAAATTATCTTGCAAGGCCTGCTTTTGGAGTTTTTCGATGTAATCTGAGATGTTAGTTTTCTAATGGATAATGGGATACTTCGCACGCATATTCTTGACAAGGCCTAAGAACAAGTGACAGTTGATCAGCTCGTTTCAGCTGTCTCAAAAAATAACTAAGACTAAAATCTATAATTTTGCACTCGATACCACCTCAAAAAGACAAAAACTCAAGTAAGAATTAAAGTTGGTATGTCTTTCGCACAAGCACCCAGTATAAAAAAACCCAGATCTGATCTGATACATGTATAAACAATACAGCATCTGCAAAAAGTTTCGCAATTAGTATTTTCCCTATCCCTGTATTATGTCTTTTTTTATTTCACCATGACATTCACGAGTATTGTCACTTATCACATAATATTCAGATAATGCACTTTATTTCATTTACACCTCCCAAACGTTTAGCCAGTCTCGTTCGTGCTGCCTTTAAACGGAAATCTAATCTTTAAGTATCGATAGTTTAAAAGTATAATCAATCATCTTACTTCAACACAACGTCTGCACGCAAAAATTCAGAATTGCATCTTATAACTCTTAGTGGGCTTAAAATATAGAAAAATACCTTGCATACGGCATAATCTGATATGAAAAAAACGTTAATGGCTAAACATTGTTGGTTACTCAATAAAAATGATGAATTTATTCATGCTAACCTTATTGGCACATACAGTACTAATCGTATAAAGTTATCAATTAAAAACGATTTTGTGGCGCCAAAAGTTGTGACCATAATATACAGTACTGACATGCTTGAAACTCTTATGGTATATTTTTTAGGCAGTGGCTACATGGTTCGGCCAGTGCTACAATTACATGCATGTACAACATATTAACTTTTACCCAAACACTCAATATTCCTTGCCTCCTTGCCTCCTGAATTATAATTATTAATATATAATTATGTTATACCTGAAATCTTATTTAAGGTGCCTCGCCTATTCTCAGTTTGGGAGTTGGAGAATTTTTATCGCAAGTAATTTACACATATGCACACGATAGACCAGCATAGAAGATTTGTAAGATTTTGAATCATTACATTTTCAATGGTCGATCGTCGTCTTAATTTGCCAGAACCGTCACTTAGCTTGCTCGCGTAATTCCCATTTGTAATACGTGTCGACTTTCTCTATTGTAACTATTACCGCCTCAGGCCATCAAAGTCGTATATAGCTACTAATAATTGCCGATCGGTATTTCAATAGGAAGATGAATAAATAAATTATTAGGCAATACCTTGTCAAAATATGATTTCTCCGTTCGCGTATTTCTTTCTTCTTCCGTCTCTTTTTTGGTACAGGCCAACGAGAGATCTCTGTGCACTCATTCATAAGTACACCAGGGTACTTCAACAACGTCTTCTTTCAAAGTGCTACTGTGAAATAAACAAGACGCAGAAAAAATTTATGCGATTTGAACGTAAGTATAATAAGCTCTTGCATGCTAAAAAGCTCCTCGTACTGGCGCGACATGTCGAAATACATAAATCATGTATCTACTTTTGTATTGCTATATCAATAGATAAAAGCACTTTTAGATTCGACATATTGGATAATCAGTTGACGACAATAGCGTAATGGAGCTAACGATATTTAACAGCTTCCATTTCCTATTATATAACAAAGTTGATTTCACTGAATTTTTAAACAAAATCATGCATTTAACGCATCAAATCTCTACTATTTTCTACATGTCATTGCTTTTTTGTTTCCAAACCTCTTTGCTACTTAATGAGAAACAAACTGGCACATAGTGTAAGTATAGGTATTTTGTTTTTCTTATTGAATTACGGCAGGTGTAGTGGTTGAATGAGTGATGGCCTGACCGACGGATGTCACGCCCGGTTAACATGCATCAGTCGACGTCAACACGTCATCCTTTTGAAGAATGTTCCTGTTTTTGCCAAATAACACGCATCCTATTATCGCATCGTTTCTTGTGAAAATGCGGGTGTATCGACCAATTTCGCGCTTTGAAACACCGTGCGTTTACGTACGGACGTCACTGAACAACAAAATATAACAAACGTATAATACTCGGAATTTAAAGCGTTCGAAACGCTGACTTTTTGTCTATACGGTTGACAAATCCAATTTAGTTTACGTGCACGACCCCATACGAAGTGAGAGATCAAGAAGATGGAAACCTTGAAAATCATCATTAATGGTGGTCTTTAATTAAACTGTATGTGATATACGTTGGTCGTCGGCAATTACTGTGATTCCTGAAAGCAATTGTGTTTTAGCTACTTTTTAAATATCATGGCTAAATTGTTTAAAGTTTTATGAAGTGGATTTTGAGCAAGAAATATTAACTGTAGTATAGTAAAATAAAACAGTGGGTTTAACTTTTAATCCAACTGGGTCAGCGCTAATCCGGCACCTTTGAACAACTCAGCCCTGGTCGTTAACCCTTTATTTGGCAATTTTCCTGGGGTTCTCCCGTTGACGAGTAAAATCGTCTGCGCCAGTTAGACAGACTGGGTAAAATTGCTGGGGTTAGACTTTAAAGTAAAATAAATAATTTGCCATTTTGACAACCGTGCCAAATAAAGGGTTAATTACAGACGGGGGGGGGTAATTGCAGAAGCGACGGAATTTATTTATGTGGGGGTGTCTTGAAATACCCCGTTGGAATAGGGAGGTTAGTTTTTACTAACGAAAGTGTGATACTCACAATTAAAAATACTATTATTGTTATTAGCTCGTGGAAAACGCAGTGATGAATTGTTGTCTTTTATAAAAATGTCACACATCTATTTTTCCTTATATCATGGTCAGCGATTATACGTTTTTGTAATATTTGAACAAGATAAAGTAAATGTTAGTTTATATTTTCAGAAAAAAAAAATCATTCTCATGCTTCAAGTTACCAAAACGGGAACAGTAACTCAAAAGAAAAATAATTTGCAATTCCCGTTTTGACGTCACGTCTGAAACTTTAATAAAAATTATTCCATAAAGATGATAATATAAAAAATATACTATAGTACTCCATCTGTCCAAATATTATAACAAAGTAAAATTCTGGCCATGATATAGGCATTTAGTGCTACCAGCCTTGCTCGCACAGCGCATCTCCAGAGAGACTGCAGGGAGCTAGGTCAAGGAATAAATCGCAAACATAGAGAACCCACACTTTGCCTACAAAACTTTGTCAGTTAACCTATAAAGTTTCTCATTTTTCCTGATTTGTATATTCCAAAAATGATCAAAGATCTACAAAACTTATAATTTAGGAATTTAACAACCAAAGAAATTTATAGGCCAGATAAGCTGCATTGTGATCTCCCGTCTCTGAACGCCTTCACCAACAACTTTAAATGACTTCCGTTGCAAGCTCTCCCGCTCTATTAAAGATGGCCCCAGTGCAGATTATTGACCGCGAGATGCGTGTTGATTGGCCAATAATACTCTGCTACGCGGTACAATTCGATGTATATCATAATAATAGCATATATTATTTATAATTCGATTCCGCAGCGCGTTGGCCTCTGACCAATTTGCCTATGTGCTCGAGTGT
>JAOTOK010032324.1:0-10782 GCA_025770025.1 Virgularia gustaviana
TAGCCCTCGGAGCCTACGGCTCCTCGGGTCAATAACTAGCATATTGACCTCGTTCAAGGTATATAACCCTTACATATACTGTTCCCTCGTACCAAAAAACCCCTGTTGTTCTTGGAATTCGTTTAAATTATGTGTCTGGGTGTTTCTAGTAATTTCACAACTGTAGTATTTTATACACAGCTGTAGTATTCAAATATTTCCATTATATTTCTACATACCATCATCCATCGATTTCTCGTTTGTCCAGTTTGTTCTGTCCTTGATGTTTTTAAAATGTGGATGATGTTTATGAAGTCCAGTATCGAAGATGGCTACCTTCACATGTTGACCTATTAATATTAAAAACAAGATGCCCGCCGGCCATTAATTCATCCCGAATCTGGAGAAAAATTAAAAATACAAGGTGTGTCAAAAAAACTGCAACCACTTAATATGTATGAATCTTCGATTTCTTTTCTATTACAAAAGATCGTAGCCCGCTAGGAATATGAGATGGCTTCCATTTCTACAACCATTGCACTGATAATTATCATATAGCATCCTTATCTACTGTAGCTGTTAGTGCAGCTAACAACAGAGCAAAGTGTTTTTTTCGTTTTACATTACACAGAAATTCATAACACACCTTAGTTATGATAATTTTATTTGCTGGAATACGCAGTACATGCCTTAGCTTAAGTCCCAGGAGCTCATGATCTTTTGTAATGGTAATGCAGTTAAAGAATGGGAATATTCATGAATATTAAGTGTTGCAAGTTTTCTGATACACGCTGTACAGGCAGCCTGTACAGGCAGCCTGTACAGGCTTATGTGGACGATTGCGGAGCAGGGAGCTTACATTTGCATTGAACTTTAGGCTCAAAGCTTTTGAGGGTGTATAGGCCTTTAAACAGGCCTGAGTTAAATCCAGTGAACTCTATATACAACTGGAATGATGTTAACTCCAACACCATTTTTGAAGCCAAACACTGAAAGAAAAAAACAGCGGCCATATTGGATTCAGACAAACATAGAGAGCCTAGTATGAAGTTATCATTCCAGTTGTATTACAGAGTTTACTGGTTAAACCACAGCGTTGAAAATGCTCCATGTAATACTCTAAGGTGGCAGCCCTCAAGGTTTCATGCTAACCCCTAACCAGCCTCGAGGATGGCAACTTGGCTATACCCCCATGAGGAACGTCCTGTTAAACAAAAGCTAATTTGGCTCCAAATATCTCTCGATCCTACCTGTATAGCCCATACTCCACAAGATATCAGCTTGTAAACTTTGTGTAATCTGTAAAGAGAATCATGCAATTATAACAGTTATGACATGTGTGGGTTTGAGAGACCATGATCAATATTGTCCGCTACGTACCTGTCGAGGGACTGCTCTTAGCAATTTCCGACTTTTGTTTGAATCATCTGGGAAAGACAAGGACTGTCCCTACAATAAATAAAGAAGAATTACAATATCAATAAATTTTGGGGGTGAGTTTAAAGGAAATTGGCAACAAAAGTCCTATTGCGTCGAATGAAAAAACCCCGTAAAACTGTTTAATAACTATTAGTAAGTTTTGAACTATCTCGTTTAGTTTTCAAAATACTTCATTTCAAAAATTTATTAAATTCTGCTGACGCCATCCATTTTTATTAATTTTAACATTAACTTCCGATTTGATGACGACGTACCGTATTTCATTGTTTCATAAGCACCAGAGCAAGACTGTTGATTTTCACACAAAAGAAATCGCTACAGTACGGTACGATATGGTTGGAGAAGCAAATATAGACTGATAAACTTGTGTGTAACAGAATTTCAGCAAATGTTTGTTTCTTTCTAATTTCCCTTAAGCCATGGTATTACTTATAATCATATCCAACATGTGTAGAATACTAAAACACAAACAAATACATACCATGGACAAGCTGGAGCGAGTTCCCTTTCTAAACAAAGAAAGCCAAAAGTATATTAGGAGTCCGGAATCCGTAGATAAGAATCTGGGGTCCAAAACTAGAAATCTGAGACTGAAAGCCAGCAATCCGGTATCCAAAGGTAGCAATCCAAAATCCAAAGGTAGCAATCTGGAATCCAAAGCTAGGAATCCGGAATCCAAAGCTGGGAATCCGAAATCTGAAGTCTGGAATCCGAAATTCTAATTTAGGAATCCCAAACCCAAAGCTTGCAATCTGGAATCCAAAGCAGGGAATCTGGATTCCCAGCTTTGGATCCCGGATTCCCAGCTTTGGATTCCAGATTCCCTGCTTTGGAATCTTTTGGAATCAAAGCTGGGAATCCGAAATCCACAGTTTGGAATCCAAAATTCAAATTCAGGAATCCCAAATCCAAAGCTTGCAATCTGGAATCCAAAGCTAGGAATCCGGAATCCAAAGCTGGAAATCCGGAATCTAAAGTTTGGAATCCAAAATTAAAATTTAGGAATCCAAAGCTTGCAATCTGGAATCCAAAGCCAGGAATCCGGAATCCAAAGCTGGGAACCCAAAATCCAAATCTTGCAATCTGGAATCCAAAGCTAGGAATCTGGAATCCAAAGCTAGGAATCCGGAATCCAAAGCTGGGAACCCAGAATCCAAAGCTTGCACTCTGGAATTCAAAGCTAGGAACCCGGAAGCTAAAGCTAGCAATGTGGAATCCACAGATAGGAATATGGAAGCTAAAACTGGCTAACCGGGGATCTGCAATCCAAAGCTGGGAATCAAAAATACAAAGTTAGGAATCCTAAATTCAAAGCTACAGCAGCAATTCAGAATCCAAAGCCAGGAATGCAGAATTTAAAGCCAGGAATCTAGAACCCAATGCTAGAAATTTGGTATCCTAAGCCACTGTAGGAATTCATCTATTCCACAACCTTCTTTAAATGCATCGTATTTCCTGTTACATATTGTAGATTTAGTGACTAACGCTTGTTCTGAAGATGACATAAGTATGTAGAAATATGTTTACTTTTAAAAACAATGTCCTATTTATTAATCAGGTCAAAACTGTACTTCAATTCTACCTAGTAAGTAAAGGAATCCAATCCACTGTCAGATTTCCGATCCTGGCACATGGATTCCGGATCCCAGCATGTGGATTCGGGATACTGGTGCGTGGCTTCCGGATCCCACCAGTCGATATAATATGTAATTTACTGCTTTAAAAATGTAATTTACTGCTTTTTTTTAATATGTAATTTACTGCTTTAAAAACATTATCATCTTATTTATTACAGTATATAGGTAGATTCAATAACTACTGTATGTAATTGATGTCAACAATCAGTTACTGTATTAAGTAGTACTATAGAAATTACCTGTTACTCCAGTCTGTGACTGACCAGCAGTCAGGTTTACAATCAGAATCATTTCTTTGATCTTGAGAACTCTCTATTGAAGTCACAAATTAAAACCAGTCAGAATCCGCCAGTACTGTACACATAGGATGTCAAGTGACATTGGTTAATAAATCACATACAGTAATGTATGTTAAGTGCTACAACCTTTGGTGGAGTGAAGAACTCGTTGAACTTTTCTCTGAGGTGTAACTTTTCGTATCCTTGGATGTTTGAGAAGGGCATCTACACCTTCCTGTTTTGTTTGGTGTAACTTAAAATAAAATACAAAAAGATTATACAATCATTTTACTAATTTGTTTGCCAGGGGTTTTCCCATTGATGAGTAAAATCATCTGGCATTAGCCAGAGTAAAATCATCTGGTATTAGCCAGAGTAAAATCATCTGGCATTCGCCAGAGTAAAATCATCTGGCGTTAGGCAGAGTGAAATACTTAAGAGTCATGTCAGGCAATAATTGGTTAGGGTATAATAAAACATGATTTGGCATGCTCAATACAGTTTAGTTATGACTTGAAAATTTTGGAGGATGGGCATAGACTGAGAGACAACTTTGTTGAGAGAGGGGAGTCAATGGCATCCACAACGTTAATATTTTATTAAGGGACTCCATATTTAACTCTCTATAACACTATTTGATTGTTACAGTAGTTTTTGCAACAGTTCTATAAATTTAAATGAAACATTTTGCTATTGCAGTTACTGCTGTCCACATTTTAACTAACCATAAGGAGCCACCTTATATATTATTATTGTTTGCCAATTTGTACGGAGGTATATTTGCGGAGGTTCCAAATAAACCCAGGTCGAGGCCAAGGACCGAGGGGCATTTTTGAGACCAAGGCAAATATACCGAGCTTACGGACAGACAAAACCAGCAAATAATATTTGTATTTTTTACTTCCCCTCCCTTGACTTAAATCTCACGGCACAGGTCCGTATAATCAGTGAGAGGTATGTATGGGGCTCATACAGACCAGTATAGTAACCAATCAGATTGCAGGTCAGATCACCTTGCATACGGACCAGGTAAAAATAAGTAGTATTACCAGACAAATGATTTATTTTAACCAAACCAAACTTACTCTGACAAGTGAAAAGTCACTTGGAAATTTTCTTGCTGGGTTATTTCTTGGTATAATTTCCCAAGATGGCACGTGACTTTTTACCAGTGCTTCACCCACAAACACAGTCCTCTCCACTTCAGGATAGTAGCCCTCAAATAGTACAATGTATTCTGATAATAAAAAACCATGCAAATATCATAAGTTTATTATACTTTATAGTAATTTAATTATTTTTGAACAATTTGTTAATCGTTTATACAGTGCCGTCCTCAGAAAATTTTACAAGCGGGGCGTGTGAGCACCATTTGGCCGACTGGAGTACAACATCTTTGCCAACTGTTTATTATAGCCGATTGATCAAGTAGGTGCCAAAAACGCAAATGCCTGACGTACAGAGGCAAGCTTCCCTTAATTCAACCTAACAATGTTTCTAAACTTGTTTTGTTACTGTACGTGGCTGACTGTCTTTGGCACTAAGACAGAGAATGGCCCCACCTGGCGCTTGGCTGTTAAAATAAAGGTCTTCAGTGGCTCTCAAATACAATTGTTTGATACAACTGAGTTTGATGAGTTGTACAGTATCTAATTTTTATGAATTTCCACTTTCCCACTTGGGGATTTTTCACTTTATTATAGCCCTCCTCCTTGGAATTTCCGCTTTAGTTTAGCCCTCCTCTCTGGAATTTCCACTATTTCCACTTTATTTTGACATCTTCCCTGGAATTTCCACTTTCGTTTGACCCTGGGAGGTCGCCCTCTCCCCTGGAATTTCCACCGGAGGATTTGCCAATCCCCAGGAATTCCCATTGTTTAGAAACCTCCCTCCACTCCATCAAATTTACAGGTTCCTCAACAGGGGGGATAAAAATTGGGATAGCCCCACTGATCTAGCCTACGCGCAGACCCGCAGCGTCGAAACCACTTCGAAACCCGTTTCTTGTGAGGGTCTACGCAACAACGGCTCAAAGCTTGCCCCCGCGTACGTCATATCCGTTTGAATTTTTAGATAATTTAAACATTAAAAGTTCAAACAGATATGACGTACGCGGGGGCAAGCTTTGAGCCGTTGTTGCATAGACCCTCACGGGGAACGGGTTTTGGCGCTGCGGGTTTACGCGTAGGCTACACTGATTTCATAATAGGCAGCATCTATTCTTTGAAAAATGAAGCCTGCTTTAATGAATTTCCGGGGACCACTTTCAAAAGAATTAATTCATAATACGAACCCGAGAAACGGTCTAGTGGAGCGAATATCTATTGTAATGTTTTGCACTTCAGTTTTCATTGTGTAATAGATCAATTTTAAATTTCAGAGCTGATAAAGACGCTCGAAAAATAGTCTTTTTCTCTCTGAAGTGGTCCCCGGAAGTTCATTAATCCAGGCCTCAATTTTCATAGGTATAGTCATATAGATGCTCCATCCAGTCTATTACACGGCCAAAAACGTTACAGGTTGTTCATGGTTGTTCAAACCGGCGTGAACAATATTGTGCTGCACCCCGTAAACAATATTGTTATCAGGTTGTTGCGATGTTGTTCAACCATCAATATTGTTGCAACTTGTTGACATGTTACAACAATATTGATTGAACAAATTGCAACAATATAGATGGTTGAACAACATTGCAACAACCTGATAACAATATTGTTAAGGGTGCAGCACAACATTGTTCACGCCGGTTTGAACAACCACGAACAAGTTGTGCGTTTTTACGCATGTATGAGATCAGTGGATAGCCCATTGAAAAAGATTGAAGTTTTCCAAAATTTTAAGGACACCCCTGGATGGTTCTGTTAATAGAAATTGAAACCTCAAGATAACATGCATTAAAAAATACTGTTCAGTGTAGACAGGGCACTATCAGTATGCAGTGTAAAATGTAATAACACGCTCAGGCAAATTACTCGCAATGCTATCAAATACTACTGTAGTCTATAAGTAGCGTTATAATTTGATACAATTACCTCAAATTTGCAACAACTGAACAAGTAAGTACACCTGACCCAAACAAAACATGTATGTTTTTATATATTATTACTAACCATTTGCCACAACCGAAGTCTTGTAGTCGTAACGAACTTCATTGTCCTGTGTTTTATTCTCCCAGCAGTTCGGGGGAACGCGAGTTGCGTTTGTAACGACAGCCACCAGGCAAATAGACGCAATGAAAAACCATAATATCTTTCCCATTGTTATTGTACTCGAGTTTCGTCTCTCGCTTACCCGTCGCCATTTCACGAATTCTGTCACAAATACCATGTCATTGAACTGCTATTTGGTAGCAAATATTCCTTTTGCAAAAGCATTGAACCCACACCGAGCACAGAAGGACCAAAGGTTACATTTTACGGCGAAAAACTACATTATGACGGCCTTGTTCGTCATCCCACAACTACGTTCGTCATGGTTGCCATCTTGAAATTATTCCGAGGTCACGTGCACGAAATCCGACCAGCTGATTGGCCGAAGCTCATTAGTAGCGCCGGGAGACCGCAATTTGCGAAGAAACGCGCATTGTTCCTAAAGTTTCGTCGCTACTCGAAGTTTCCAGTTTCAAAAATTTAAAATCCCCATCATTTAAATTGAATATTTATGAAAGATTTAGAAAATAGCTAGAATCTGTACTTCTACATCGGGTGCGCCATAAATTCAATGCATTGTAAGATTTTAAACCGAGTAACGATAGTTCACAAAAATGCATGTTTGAAATTCTAGATTGTTTGATTATAACGCATTCCCATCATTTGCCACGTACCAGTGAACTCTGCGTAAATTCAATTAGAACGCTGACGTTTTAAGGAGGGAGGTAGGGGTTTGAACCCACTGCATCTTATTAGGGCCGATTCCACGGTCGGAGAACTGAGAAAAATTTCGCGCGTCTTTTGTCTAAATTCAAAAGATTTTTCTCAAGTTCATTTCACTAGAGAAATATTTTGAATTGAAAGGATCTAGTGTTTTAAAAATGCAAAAAACAACCAAAAAATACTGGTACAGACATCACTAATCTCAACTATATTGAGTTAACAAGGTGTTTTTTCGGAGTGTTTTTTTCTTTTCTATTATGCCTCAAATATAAAATGTCCAATCACAGTACCAATTTTTAGATGAAATATCACGAAAGTGTTATTGGGTGGATTAGCATCCCTTGTAGAAAACCTAGGCAGTAACCTGAAGGGTCCTAGTATGTAAGATCTTGTAGGATTTTGTAGGATCTTGAAGGATCATGTAGGATCCTGTACACGATCCTATAGGACCCTATAAGATCCTGTTTCAGATTGTTTGATTTAGGATCATGTCAAAATCCTAAACCAAACAGGATCCTAAACAGGATCTTATAGTATCCTATAGGATCTTGTAAAAAATCCTACAAGATCCTACAAGATCTTAAACACCGGGATCCAAAAGGATCCTGGAGGATCCTACAGGATCTTGTCTAGGATTTCTACCAGGGATCCAACATTGTTTGAAAAGCTCTTTCATATGCGACGAAAAAGATGTTTTGACTTCATATAGGCTCTTAAGACAAGAACACTCGAGGACAATTTAAAGCTTGTCTCAATTTTGATAAAAATTTATTACGAAATCCACGTATACCGCATGAATAATATTTAAAAACAATACAATTTTTGATTGCTTTGAGTTCTATGCGTATATTCATTAAAGGGGGCATAAGTCGTTTCTAGGCATGCGGGAGCGATACTGGCGACCACTCAGGAATTCAGTTATCAATCGGTCCAGTCGACTTCAATACTCGACACGCACCAAGCCAAATGAAAAGCACTTAAGAAGATCGGTTGAAACGACCTTACCTCTATTTTCATCAGTTCTTTCTCCAAACCCAATACTCAAATATTTCTCTAATCAATTTATCTAAACCGCTATATGCCTAACCTCAATCCTATCCTGATCCCAAATCAAATGACCAAACTTTGTCCCTAACCTTAACCCTGGTCTTAAACCAAAAGGTAGTTTCAACCGATGTTCTTGAGTGCCTTGCATGTCTCAATGGTGTACACGCGCAAAAACGCTGAACTTGTTTCACGTTGTCAACAACTTGTTTGGGCGTGTCAGCAGGGACGGATTATCACGATTTGCTCTAAGGGGTGCCCAAAATTCGGGTGTGTGCCCAAAATTCATTCAGGGTTCATTCTCCCGCCAATGCACGAGAGGAATGAACAAGATCTGAACAACTTGCTGCAACATGTTTACGGCTGTTCAAACAAGTAATGTTTGCAACGCCTGATCAATGAACAAGGTCTGAACAACATGCTGCAACATGTTTACATGTTTGAATAAGTTGTTTGCAACGCCTGGTGAATGGACAAGGTCTGAATCAAAACAAAAGTGCTGTGAAACGACTTACCCTTCCTTCAAAATTAAAATAATATGTATGTATATATATAAAACCCGTGTAATCGTGTTTATCATGAAGTCACCTTTTCTTCAGCTTCTGCTATGCATAAATCATTGTTTTCTTTGAATTGCTTATCGACAACACACGAAAGGAAATCGAGGAATTCTTCCAGACATACGGCTTGGGTCTACGTGAAAGAAGAAGACCTTGAACAACTGCGCAGTAAACTGGAACTCACTATAAGCCATAAGGCTTCTGGAGACATCTCAATGCCCAACCTCGTATCCAGTCTCTTATCTCCGCTCCCGCTGCTCTCCCGGTTACGAAGGTTGCTCAATGACATACCCAGAACGCGTGATGCAACCTTCACAGCAATTCAATAGAGCTTATTATCTATGTTATTGTTCAGGTTTATGCAAGTTTGTGCACTTAATCATCACGTGGCTAGTGTGTGTTTACACGAACAACCAATAGGAGTAACCGACTTTCGTTACTCACCGGTAAGATTAAACAATAGAAAAGGTCGAAGTCGTCATTGGCTGACCACGGCAAAATACAATAGACACGTGACGAGGAATGTGCACAGCACTTCTATAAACCTATCTCAACATAGTTAATGCTATTGACTATGGCTAGATGTTGCATTTTGTGTGATACGATACCGGGGTGGAATTACACGAATCCCACTCACCTGAGAACGAAGAGCATGTGCCAGAAATGGTAATTTTCGAAGGGTACGTCCACTTAATCGATAACTCTTTCTAAAAACATTAAAATTACCTTTTAAATGAATATCCACGGCACATACATAGCAAAAAAACGCTCATGTTTGGACAGGCTTCGCTAGAAAACTTCAATAGTCTTGTATATCCACCTTGTGTTCACATAATACGCTCTCTGTTTCGTTTTGTTACGTTGTGTATAATGTTTATGCCTCCAAGACAAACGAACAATCTGATATAGGACCGTGAAAGTTAAACCAGGTTGCAAATATTTTTGCAATATTGCAATTAGCCTTTCCCACGACGCCAATTTTTGGGTACTTTTGATTTTTCCAAAACGAATGTAAATCATGATATCAATCTGAAAAGCAGTTTTCCAGAATAAACTAAGGTATCTAAAAACTAAGTTTACATTAGAAATATAAAGAGTGTCCTTTATGTGGTCTTACGCTAACATGTTTTGAAAAAGTACCTCAAAACTGGCGGCCATATTCGTCATCGTGAGAAAGGCTAATTTAGCCAGGAGTTGCTCGAGCAACTTGCTCGCCAAACGCAGCATCCGTTTTATACGGTTGTAAAACCAAGTAATTTCGTGTAGATATAGTACAACCAATTCCTGGTGTAAATTTAAAGAATTGTACGTTGGTTATACTCACTCTGCAATGTTCTTCAATTTAAGACTGCAGTGAGTGGCGTCGTTGTCAACAAACCTTAACGAAAGAATTTTCGTACAGTGCGATGATCATTTAATGGCTGCATGTTTTGAATATCTGCATGTTGAAATAATGGAGTAGCTAACACGTTTATGGAACCCGAAACAAGTTTTATCCTATCTATAGTCATGTACCTACCTGAGAACTTCCAAAGATCTTCACCGGGCCAAACAAAGTATGCAGAAAATGGAAAAGAAAAAAAAACAATAAATCGAGTAATAAAACATTTTAGTAGACGGTGTATTTCATAACTGAGACTTAATAGGGGATGTTTTTTTCCCGTAGTCCTAATGAAAGTTTTCAAAATCTTTGAAATGAAAAAGGTTGGCCCTCATCATATGACACCCCAGCCACCCAATCGTGATTGCTTCGCCACGCTCCTGGGCATATGGTTTAGATAAATAATTGGTGATTAGAATAGAGTCGATCTTCTCTTACCTTAAATCTAATATCTGCGTAGCAGGCGAGATTATACTGGTCTATGAAAGAAACAACATATAGAATACTTAGGCCAAAAAAAAAAATATGTGGGTTTCCGGTTTCCCGACCCTACCTAGCTTTTGGACGCCCAAATCCCGACCCTAAACTTTT
>JAOTOK010032346.1:0-10777 GCA_025770025.1 Virgularia gustaviana
ATAATGCTTTATTAGCTACATACATGCCAAAATAATATAAACTGTAACAACATAAGTCCAAAGAAGTTTGTACAAAAGTACAAAAGTTTGTACGCTAGCCGACCGCAGAATTATTTACACAGTCTCGTTAAGTTACGCTGTTATGTGGTATCGCTGTACATTTTGTCTTCTTTTTCCCAACATCACTGGCTTTCCGCCGGGGCTCAGCCCTGTATGTAAAATCTCCCGGGGGGGAGCCCCACCATACTCTACGCCTATGGCCTTAGTACATTCTAGCCTCCTTTTGCGCCGGCGTGAGGTCAATCTCTGCAGGGGACTGTTTGCATAATACGTATAATATCTAAATTATTAAAAACTATTTTTTCTCCAGGGAAAGATGCCCCACCTTTGGTTGTTGAAAGTACGGGAGTTAAATACAGTTTGAAGCTTCTCCTATCAGTTGAACAAGAAGAATACATTGGTCACATGACACACTCGGCTGGTTTGAGGATCTTAGTACATGATCAAAAGGAGCCACCTTTAGTAAAGAATTACGGGTTTGCTGTGGCACCAAGATCCCATGTCTACGCATCTATATCAAAGAACAGGGTATGTTTCTATACGTTAAGCCTAGTATGGTCAACCGACAACTTTATGAAGTAAAGAATAAAACATATTTCGAAAAATAATGTCATTCTGAAAACTTAAGATGTGAATCAGACAGAACTATTTTGAAATTGTTCTTCTTGTCTGACTCATATCTTGAGTTTTCAGGACGCAGTGAAAGATAAATCTTAATAATGGCTAGAAATAATTGAACTCTGGTTCCATTTAAATACAATAAAACACTCCACATTCTTGCTACCTGACTGGTTTGAAGACTCGCAGTCAAAACTTGATTTGTTGAGATTAATTATTTGCCGGCCTGAACTCGTACCCGTGTCCTTTCTATGTGAGGCAACCCAGGACCCAGAGAGTAGTACGCGAAATCCATGGAGGGGGATCCGTAATGCCTGGAGTTGGACCCGGAAACCAAAGCAGAGTGGGAATTTGGAATCGATGGAGTGGGTGATTGGAATGTAATACATGGTGTGAGACCTGAAAAAACATTTTGGGTCACCTCACATAGGACAATTCAACTGTTTTCATTCATTTGTTGTGTTATAATTTGTCAACAATTATAAAAAAATATTAATTATACCTATAGCCACAATAACACTGCAGGACATAGCCATGCCAGTGTCATATATTCGTACGAAAAATTTAGACAGTCACGAAAATAGATTCACGTTTATACCAGTCTCATGTAAAACATTCCACAAATCACAAGATCCATTTGAATTGATGTTGCTTGCATGCATTTGCTTGAAGAGTGAAAACTCGGCAGAGTTCTTCCACTTGAAGGCTGGAATCGGGCAGCCGAAATCTCAAAAAAATGTTAATATTTTGGTCAGAGAACGTGTATTTCTTCATTCATAGCCCAAGGTTAATTTAATGCTGGTTCAGTGAAAGATTGGGAATTGGACTGCGATTGCTTGTTTGAGTGTTGTCGCATTGCTTCTTTGCAGAACATGTGAATTTGTTGAAATGTTGCGAAGTGAATTTTAAGCGAAAAAATAGTGGGCTAACTTTTAATGATGGGCGCTAGCCTATTGAGCAACTTAGGCCTGAGTACTACTCTGTTTTAGCGTGTAACTAGCTATGCCGTATTGGTAAGTGTAAATAAAACATTACTACCGTCAAAGTTTTCATTAGACCGTGTACTTCTAATGGTAATCAACCATTGTGATTAAATTTAGCAGTTATTGGTGCATTTCGCAAGAGCGAAGCAACATCGTATACACTGCGATCCGAAATTAGATATCAGTCTATATGAAAAGTTCCAGTTTACAGTGTAAAAAAGTTTTTTGCATACTCGGTTTTATTATTTAATTTAATTAATAAGGGTATCCTCTAGATAAACATCATTGTCTATCGAACTCAGAAAAATTATTTCACTGATTGGCATGCAACATTAGGTAAGATTGATAAATAATAAAATTATCCAAACCACGATCAATGCTTTCTGCCTAAGCTTACAAAACAGCAGATTACACTGACCGGCCTTAGTACAAGTAATCTGGATTTCAATTCTCAACCTCATGCAATAATAATTAATGGTTATCTGTTTATTTATACGTTTACACCTGCAATACTCTCACTCCTCAGAATCGCTTTTGTTAAAAAACTGAAAAAATAGTTTTGAAAAATATAATCCGACGGTTCAATCCAACGCGCAACCAAGCCTTAGTCTAAATACCTGATCAATAGGGGGATATAATTCCTGAGAACGACTATAGCTCTGACTATGGAAAACCACATTGTAAAAGTGTAATGAATTACATTGAATAGTTCTTTGTTTTCTTATAATATAATTTGTATTTTGCATAAAAACAGGTGATATCTCTTCCGAAGCCATACGAAACGATGTGTGAGAATCGGCAACCCTATTCAACATCAGAATCCTACAGTAAATCTGCCTGTTATAAAAACTGTAAGGAAAGTTTCATTGTTGCGAAGTGCAACTGCAAGGCATTCTATATGACAGGTAACAGTAATACATTAAACAGTTGAACTTATTGATAAATACTTCTTGCGATCGCACTTATCAGATAGAACGTTGAAGTTTTTAATCACGCTTATTCAGTTGTCGAGGGGGCAATGTATTTTCGTGCTTAATTTCAATGTCACGAAGTACCGCAAATAATTGTGGTGGCCATCAAATTAATCTGTTGGGGAGTTGTTTTAATTTCATTGCTACGAAGCAAAACACACGCTACTTGAAGTATCAACAGATACTTTTTTCAATAGTGTAGCTAAACGAAATTTATTAAATCAATTCCACGTAAAAGTTTATAGGAAAATACTAGCTGAGATATAAAATAGTACAAATTCCAACCATAGCTTTATGGTCGTTCTGTAGGTCAGCCGAGCTACCCATATTGCGATATCAAACAGCATTTTGAGTGTGTATCCGAAGCTGAAGGTACAGTTATGTCGTGTACGTTGTTTGGAATATCTCCTAAAATGTCTTTTTTGTAATTTACTTGTCATTTCTTCGCTTCGTTGTTGAGTTACTATAGTTATTAAGTTTGTTTGATAAGACGTGTATTTTGATTACGTCACAAATACAGACTGTATATCAACGTATTATGAGTTGATACAGAAAGCTATTGCATTACTTCTCCAGTTATACACTATAGAGTTCAGTAGTAGGCTTGGTAATTCATGGGCCGCCCGGGGCACATATTCGTATATTCATGTTCACAAACCGTAAAAACAATTGATGTCAAATAAAAAAAATAATAAAGCAGAAATTGAAAATAATATGTGACCCTTGCTGTAGGATATGTTTAACCCTTTGTGGACCAATTGGGTCTTTATAGATTTTACTCTGGCGATTTCACTCGTCAATGTGGACCCTACTGTGAACCCTAAAGGGTTAAGGGTACCCCAACAGTAATAGATTATTCAGTTAGTATATCATATTTTACAATTTAAAAACTCAAAATGTAACAAAGCCATCTCCCCTTTAACTTGGAAATGACTAGGAAAATAATAATGGGAAAACTCAATTAAAAAGATTTTTAAAATGTTTGCGAAATTGAATAATAATCACATTGCAACACACGTTAATAATGTGTGAGATACTCATACTAATTTCAAAATTTTCACAGAAAGGTTCGACGAAACTGCTATTGAGTATTGTAGTTGCACCGAGCCATGTGACACTACTTTTTACCGGATGTATCTGTCTTATGGACAGTTCCCAAGTATTGCCAGCGCCAAGGAGTACGCGAACAATAGCAAAACCAAAGAACAGAAATTCAAGTAAGATTATTTACGATAGTAAATATTTAGTATTTAACTCTGGCTAACGCCAGATGATTTTGCTCGTCGACGCGGGAAGGCCTCGTCGACAAAGGGATCGAATATGTACGCTGCGTCACAGTTAATAGAAGAGGCTTCGTAAAGCATAATATTTTTCTAACTAAGCTATCGGTAATTTAATGAAATAATATACTAGCAGCAAATATTGTTGAGCGAGAATGAATTATTTTGCAAACTCCATTTCTGCAGTGTTTTCAATAAATATTGATGACTTGCATGATGCAATTTTTCAACTGCATCCCTTGGCCTGGTTGTATAAATAGCACTGTATCCACAAGAATTAGAGTCCAAAGGATAGTGATTTTTTTATCTTTATGAAAACGTGGTCAGAAAACTATTATTAAATTACTGGTGTGAAACTGAAACCCGAATGAATCGTGACTTAAAAATCACAAATATTTATTTGACTTAATATCGATCAAAGGGTATTTTTAGCACTATTTTTTTTCGTATAACCGGCCAATTGACGTCAATAACGGCCCCGTTAACAACATGTAAAATGATTTTTACCTTAGAAATAATTTACTGGCTATTGATGTGTACTTTGAACGACTGGACTTACATACGATTGAACAGGTTCCAATATACGATTCAGGGAGCCTATTTGGTAAGTTTAGTTAATTATAATAGAATATGATACATAGAAAAGGACGTGGTAAGGCTTCCCAGTCGTTTAACTGAATATGAGTGTGACGTCATTTTGGACAAATTTGAACAAAGAACTAATACCACGAGAATGTCCAACAACAAAGTCGGAGGATTTCTCTGGTATAGACCACAGTCATCACCTGACGCCATTGCTACAATCATGCTTAATTTCGTTTTTTTCTAAAATATTATAGTCGCACCAGAACTAGATGCCGGAATAATTATAGAGTCTTAAATATAGAGCCTTGTTCCAGAGTTGTTGACAAATCGCTAACAAGTTTTTCATTGTGGGGCTTAGCTGATTACAAGTTGAAGTTGTTCTAGCAACTTGGTATCTCCTCGTTGTAAACAACTTGATTTGTCAGGGTCGTAACAGCCAGATGATGTGTTAGAACAAGTACTGTAACCATGTCAAATATCACGTTAGTAACATAATAGCAGCTAATTGTTGCACCTTGCCAGAAGTCTGGAACAAGGCTTGCGAAGGCATCCTGCAGGCTGCTTGATATAGCGCGACTTATAGCAAGCGCGTGCAGCAGCCTTAAAACTTCAATAATGTCTTGAAGTATTAAAAGTAATATACTCTTCTACGTTTAGGTGAAGTAGGTGGTCTCCTTGGACTGTTTCTTGGTGCAAGTTTCATCACACTTTTTGAGATTGCTGATTTTATCCTTCAATTCACCCTATCCCCGGTTGGTCGCATGTGATTGCAGAGTACAGGACACGGGTTTTGGAAATTTACTGCAAAGTTGAGAAAAATGGCGCCACAATGGACAGTGGTTTGGAAATTACTGTCCAAACTGGATCGACCCAGCTGGAGTGCAAGCTACTTGAATTAGGACTAGATTTAGGCTAAGCAACGTTTTGCTTTGAGTATATTGGGAAGTTATGATAGAAAGTATACATAATACACATACCAAGAAGTGTAACAATTTCACACACTTGGCAAATGGTTTGAGAGCGCTCAATACCAGGTAGAGGGAATATAATTTTACTGATGAAAAGTGAAAAAGTTGTTGCTACGTTGAGTTTCACGCCGTAGGGCGATCGTCAGGCAACAGTATATAATATAATTCACGATCTTTATATCGTTAAAATTTTCTAATATTTTACAAGGATTTATAGACTAGAAAGCTTTTTCCCTGTTTTCCTTGCAAACTTAAAACCAAAGCAACCACAGATAGACGCAACTTTGTTTACTAGAAACGAAAGTATTTTTTTCATGTAAAAGCTTTTAGTACATCGTTTAACTTATTCTTTGGTTATTTTATTATTAAAAGGTCTGAATTTCTTTCCGCTATTTGGCTGTGCACTAACTTTTTGTTGTTGCGGGGAACTGGGAGTGCTATCCAAACTGACTTGGTTTTATTTCACGCTTTGGATAAATCATTCTAGTTTTTGAGTTCTTTGAAAAGCACGCAAAAAATAAAAGAAATAAGAAAAAATACTGCCTTATTAGAGCTTTGCGTGCTCGCGGCCCTAGGACTAACTAATTAAAAAACATGATAATATTGCAAACGTTCAGAAGCAATGAAAGAAATAATTTAACGATCGCGTATAAAAATAGGCTTTTTAGCAATTTAACGTCTAATTTAATGCGGGATTAGACTTGGAAATGTTGACGCAATAAGCATTTGTTTAGACCTATTATTAATATTAACAGCTCGTTCAATTTTTATATTAATTTCTTCACTTTTTCTCCAGTAGCCATAACTATAGCTATAACTTTGTCAAATTGTTATTTTTACTTTGATTAAAGGTTAGCTACGTAGTAGCAAATTGGCCCAGATCTTAATTTTGAAAATAGCTAAATAAAATGAAAATTAAAAATGGCGACCCGGCTAGCTTCCTTAAAAGTATATTAAATAAAATATTAAATATAATCACCATAATTACACTTTTCAGATGTCAGGAGAAGCATGACACTTCTTGTATCCCAGATATGACAATGCCTTTCAAAAAGGCGAGTACTAAAAAATGACGGGTTGATAGATGAACTGCTGGAAATAGTTTCTTTCTTCCTTTACATTATTTTTTCGGTTGCGTTTGAAAAGCTTAACCATGGGATGAAGAAAGGAACTTTTTTCGAGCAGATCTCCTAAAATCTATTACAGTTAATTTTGCCAAATTACAGCAGCTAATTCCTCAAAAAAACTCAAAAAGAGCTATTGTGCCTTTAATGCCAGGAAGTTTATTCGTCAATATGGAAGAAAGCTACAGGACTAGTACATTGGGCTACTGTACTGTTATCTTACAAATTATCATTTTCCATAACGTATCACTGAGATAACATGAAAAACTACTAAATAATTAATATGCAAAATATAACAACTCGTTATAAAACTTATTTCTATCCATGCTCGCTAGGCAACTAAATCTTACACTTTTCCTAAATGATATGATCGAATATTTCTGGAGGGCCGACCGGAAGCCATTGATTGTCATTGATTCAGTCCAAGTACCAATAATTTTGGCATCTCTAAATGGCATGCATGTTGCCAAATTTTTTTAGCACCCGTCTACCCCTACGTGAACTTGGGTTACTTTACAGCCAACAATTATTACAAGTATAACAAACTTATATTGATGTGGATGATGAATATATATGAAAATATTTCATGATAAACCAGGTTATAAATTTTTACTCATATCATGTACAATTATACAGAACTATATAGCATGCAACAAGATTAGAGGTGGCTGTGTGTCACCTTACATACATAATAGTTTACAATACCTTAAAATGGCCAAAAATGTATTGCCCCATTGGAAAGATCTTATACAACAGTCCTTTATAGTTTCCACAAAACTGACATCTTTAGTCCTCAAAATACTTCGACCATAGGCATCACGTGCTGTCCGCCATGTTGACGGATATGCAGAAACGTCATGTTCACGCGATTTTACCGAAAGTACATGGAGGTTTTGAAATAAAGAAAAACATTGGTATAACTCTGCATGTTAAGGTAAACATTAACTTCTCAAGTGTTTTTTCTTCACTTCTCTTCATTTGTCTTGTTTAAAAGTGCATGCCTAAACAGCATTCACCCTAAATGTGACGTCATTATATGAACTAAAACACTCATATCATCCAAAATGGCGGCAGATGACAGTAATGGTATTTCGTATTCTCATACTTCTAAATATTTTTTACTTACTCTTTTACTGACATTTCATACATTTTGTGTGGATGTGTTTTATAATTATGTGGCCAAGAGCTCCATTTGATTTGGCTAATTTAATTTAATTATTAAAATACCTCAAGAACCAAACAAGTTTTAAGGAAACTCAATAAAGGGCAGTAATATTAGTTTCAACTTTAATATGGTTGATTAACGTATGCTTATCTGTTCAGTAACTAACAAAATAATGTAGAGTTTATTACGTGCCAAAAACCTAAAATAAAGTGATACAACGTGATTTAATAATTATTACCCTAAATACATTTAAATCTAATTTCTATATATGAAACACAAATAAAATTGCTATAATTTCAACTATATTTCCAGAAAGGCCTTTATTGTCATTTGGATGAATCAGGACGATTTTGCGTACCACACGAGTGTTTATTTTGAGCAATTGCTCACTGGATTTCGAGAAGAGAAAATAATGATGTGTGACATGTTTGATTCGCGTGGGGTCACAATTAGCAAAATACTTTTATCTTGTAAAACCGCTCACGTTTACGATCATGTCCAATTTGTCAAACATGCAGAAAAGCTTGTGTATATTATCCAGTTCCTGACCTTGTCTTGCAGCAGATGCAGTTGTCATGCAGAGGCTGGAACTGAGAAGCTAAATTCCATAATCTGCTATTTCTCCCCGATTTTTGCCCTTTTCGCCATGCCTGTATTGGAACTGCTAATTCGGGCTTCGGTTGACCGTATTAAAACCAAGTTGTGTGTTATCAACTGGAAGATTGCGTACCTATATAATACCTATTCATAGCAGCTAGATATACATACCTCGCCGTACCTAGAAAGAGCTAATCATCATCATCACTGTCACTATCCCCTTCATCATCACTGTCGTCATGGTGGTCATTTCCCGCACCAGCCACAAACGCCATCATAATGACGACCAAGATAAACGTCACCGTAGAAAGCAAAGCCAGCAAAGCACGTTGGATCCTCTCTTCCTGTAAAGAGGAGTAAAACTTTGATTTTATTGGAAAATCGTACAGTTCAATTTGGCGACTATATGGCTACCTTTTTTGCTAAGTATATAGATGGGATTGATGGAGATCGTCATGATAATAGTAATTATTTAAGTCCATTGCCGTGGAAAAATCACTTTACATCTGAGTAATACACATTTCCAAAATAACACAATAAACAGAAACAGTTTCACGGTGATAACAAAAACATGATCAGGGGAAGTACAATCAACAACTACAATTTCAACTAGCTACAAAGAAATTAAACAGTACTATACCTACAAAAGCATTTAAATAGATATTTTGTTAATTTCGTTTAAGCAACAGGACAGACTAACCAAGCGTTTAAAAAGGTACATAATTATGAAGTGATATTAAACTGGATTAATCCAACCGACTTACCCAAAACCTTTCGGTTCTTTCTACCAGCAGTGTGTCACTTTTTTGTTCTGAAAGTTTAACAATTATAATAATTAAAAATAAGATAACGTCCTCCTTGCATAATGTTCAGCATATTAGACTATCTAGTTAGCATTCTTGTAACGCCAGACGATTTTGGAGAAAAATTACGTGTGCAAAGTAGCTTTTTTGTTTTAATTATAATTTTCAGAACATGAGCAGTTTACCTGGTATGACAAAAAACGTTGTAATCATTACTATAAAAGCTATGCAAAAGGTCCGTTTACGCCCCTCCACTGGGGTGTGACCGGTGTATGATCTGTAAGATGCGCTATACCCGGAATCTATTGCATTCTAGACCCATGTGCTTAGGATATACTATTAGGTAGTTGTGGGCATGGTGCAACAACCTAGACTGTTAGGTAATATGATAAGTGGGGAGCGCTCAACTGAGCTACACGAATTTATGTAACATATTGACAGTTTACTTGCCTATAGCGTATTGAGCTTTTTGCTTTCTAACACGAAATGCGAGGAACTCAAGCACCAGAGCTGTTACAATGGCGATGACGATGAGAACAATGATGAGCTTGCCGACGACTTTACCACCATCGTGCTCCAGGAGTTTTGCTCCTTTGAATAGTGTCACAACTAAAAACATTATAATTATAATTCACAATGAAATTCGGAATATAGCACTAGTAGTAACTACGGTACTTATCATATGCACATTTACATAATATAGAGATTCATTCAGGTCCCAGCCACTGCATGTCTGTCATTGAAAGGATATAACTTACGTGCTAATACAATGATAATCAGTGCACCAAAACGGTGCAGCCAGTTGAATAGCACACGTCTGAAAAATAGATACATATTAAAATGTTGGACACGTCATTCAATAATAGTGAATTTTGCGATAGTGCATGGAGAATACACATGGTTTAAAGACCAGCATGGAGACGTTTTCAGTGCAGGTCATTATAACCGAGCTCTGTATTTGAAACATGTCGGTTGGGGTCCGCGGGTATCAATTTGTATCTATTTGGGAAATTATGTCATGCATTTACGGCCAGGGAATTTATTTCGGAAAGTATGCCAGTTAGAACCAGGGGATTTATTTAAAAGAGTGTGTCGGCTAGGGGCTATATATAGGGTATATGTGTATGTCGGTAAGAATCAGGGTATCTATTTTAGAAATTATGTCAGTTAGGGACAGGGTATTTATTTTGAAAATTTTGTCTGTTAAAGGGTCGGATATTTATTTTGGAATTATGTCAGTTAGGGCCAGAGTATTAATTTGGGAAATTATGGCGTTTAGGGCCAGGGTATTTATTTTGGAAAGTATGTGGGTTACGGTTCAGGTATAGGTACCAGGAAAGAGTATTAATTTTTAGGATGAAGTGCGAATAGGGTGTTGCATATACATGTACATATATTAGTAGAACAGTTTCTAGACTTGCGCTGTATGCATTTAAAAATATCATTATTTCATTGGAGGCTTAAGACTAGCAGATTATTAAAAGCTTGTATTAGTGACCATATTTTTTTCATAGCACGCCTCATTTTTTGTTTCTATATGTTTCTATTATAATAATATAGATGAATGAAATCGTGAATGCTGATTGGCTAAGAGCAGTGCAATTACATTTGAATTTGCACAGC
>JAOTOK010032357.1:0-10776 GCA_025770025.1 Virgularia gustaviana
TGTTAAAAATAAGAAGAAATTATATGCTCTAGTTTGTGAAGCCTTGAAATGTAAGAGAATGGCAAAATATGCCAATACATTTCATCTTGATCTTCTCTTCAAATTAACCACAGGGCACAGTCACAGTGACACTGTCACTGTCACTGTGTGAGTGAATCTTGACAGATTGAGATTCACATTCACACCACTGTGGAGACTAACAGTTGCAAATTCTAGCTAGTCTATTGGATAATCTGTAATCTAATATAGCACTATAAGTATAAACACTCGGTTCTAAATTAACTAAGGCTTTAGACTTTAGTACTCATACAAAAAGTACAGACTGTACGGAGACATGAAAAATTATGTTTCTAACAGTGACAGACATTCCTGATTACTTATTAAACCACCATGACACCTGAGTCCTGAAATCATATTTATTTTAGTTAAATCTGTCACTGAGCATATTATGGAGGACACAAAGTTACTGTCACGAGAGAAACAGGTATAAACAACGCACCTACATTATAGAAAGTACTGATGGATCATCCAGTGTCTCCCCCCCTGGTGAAGGATGACTTTTCAGGGGTGATATGTTGTTACTCTTTGATCACCTACACCACTATATTTGCCTTCATCTGCTGTCCATATCTAACACCACCTGAATGTCAAGCCGAGTCAACCATGTGGTCGAGTGACATATGTCATATTTACTGACTCACAAATCTTTATGACTTTTCCTATACCCATAGCCCTATTTCCCCCAATAATATACATACATGACCTATGTGTAAAGAAAAGAACTAAATTTCTAATAAACTATTTTAAATTGGTCAAACTACTTTTAGTTAAAACATCCTATGGCAGTGGTTCTTCTGTATGACTTCCTTTTTGGTAAAGGTCTTAAAATGGGTGGAAAATACAAGCAAATTATCAATCGAAATAAAACCAGTTTACATGCTTCGGTTGCAAGAATGAAAGTTAAAGCCAAAGTGATGACAAATGAAGATCTCCTTCCAGCATCTGTCCGACACCATGAGGGTTAGTGTACTAGTGCAAAGCGTTCTTCAGGGGTGAACCAGACATTTATCTTGTTAAAGGGAGAACTAGAATGGATTCACTGAATGAGTTTCACTACTTTGTCAAACATACCCTGATGATCACCATTGCATGTTTGTCGTTATACATCTCACAAGTACTAAATTGGGAAATTATTCTCTGTTATAGAAAATAAAATGCCGAGATATGTAAGGGTTAACACTCTGAAAGTACCAATGAGTGATGTCATTCAGTGGTTATGTAAAAATGGTTATGAGCTAGGAGAAACCAAAGGTTCTTTAAACCAGGTATACATACCATATTATTCTGATCCATTATGCGTTCTTGAGGTTGAAGAGGTTTGAAAGGCTGAGCCCAGTGGAGAAATAAGCTTAGTGTCCAGACCAAAGCGAACCATTTTATATGGTCAATTATCTGTTTTTCTACAGTTGACAAGCATTACCTCAAAGCAATTCATGGTGGACAATCATATTCCCAATCTCTTAGTTTTTCCACCTGGGACAGATCTTCATGATAATTTGCTCTACAAAGAAGGAAAAATCATTTTCCAGGATAAAGTATGAACACACTCATAAAATTAATGTAATTATAAATAAACAAATTATACATATACTTAATTTAAAAACAAATGCAGCTTCTCTGCTGAAAATTATAACCAGTTGGAATTGTTTTCACTCTAGGCCAGTTGCTTCCCAGCATTTGTACTCAATCCTAAACCAGGAAGCTGTGTTATTGATGCCTGTGCTGCCCCTGGTAACAAGACAAGTCATCTAGCTGCCATCATGGAGAACAGAGGGTCTGTATTGTATTCTCAACCAATATTGCCACCTGCATCAGTTAGGTCATTATATTTCTTGTGCCATCTTCTTAGGAAAATATTTGCCTTTGATGTTTCTGCAAAACGAATTTCCACCATGGAGAAATTGCTTCATCGTGCTGGTCAAGAAATCGTTGAAGTCAAGAATGAAGATTTTTTGAAGGTAACTATAGTCTTAGATCATTTCCAGACCATCTATATTGTTGTTGCCCACTGACTATAATCCAACCTACAGTTCATATTGAACAGATAAATTGAATATTAATTAATTAATTAATTAATTATAATTAATTAATTTCATGCAGTCAAGTACAAAGGACAATACATACAGCAATGTGGAGTACATTCTCGTAGATCCATCTTGCTCGGGTTCAGGAATGGTTAACAGACTGGACTATGTGATGTCAGATGGACAGAAAATGGTATAGTATAATAGTATTGCGTGCTTTGGTGCTATGTGTTGTGGTATATGACATATGGTAGAGTATGTTGTCATTACAGTATTATGGTGCAAATATGGTATGGCAATGTCTCCCTAAAATTTAGGATAGTGAAGAAGAAAAAAGGATTGAATCTTTAGCCCAATTTCAAGCTGCAGCACTTTCACATGCTTTGAGTTTTCCATCAGTAAAGAAAGTGGTTTATTCTACATGTTCAATCCATGATAAAGTTAGTAATATTAAATAATGATTATCTACTACTTGTCCATAATAAACAACCAATCATCTGATGACTTACGTGTCTTTCTTATTCATAGGAAAATGAAGAAGTTGTAAGGACTGTTCTGGAAAGATTTCATGAAACATTTGAACTAAAGAATGCTCTTTCAACATGGCCATACCGAGGTCATCCATTGTTTCCAGAAGGTTTGTTTCTTGATTATATTATTTCACAGCAGCTCCCTAACAATGATAAAAATTGACCAAGTTTTATAAAGCAATTGGTTTTGTGGGATGCTGTCGATGCCCTGATCTCATTGATATTTCTTCATAAACCAGCAACCGAGTGTGTTCGAGCTTCACCACAAGAAGGCAGCACAAGTGGATTCTTCTTAGCCCTGTTTGA
Organism: Virgularia gustaviana; assembly: GCA_025770025.1. Taxonomy (NCBI): domain Eukaryota; kingdom Metazoa; phylum Cnidaria; class Anthozoa; order Scleralcyonacea; family Virgulariidae; genus Virgularia; species Virgularia gustaviana. The sequence goes on from JAOTOK010032357.1 coordinate 2,921, forward strand.
GAGAAGAAAGACAACCAAGGACACAAAACAACAGGAACTAGATCTGATAAAAAGGAAGACAAATGAAGAGAGAAATAAGAAGAGAAGACAAAGAAGAAAACGTAAACAGATAACTAGTATAAAAGAAAATGGTGAAATTACAATGACTGGAGAGAAGAAATTAAAACTTGAAGAAACAACAAATAACAAAAACTTAACTGATAAAAAAAGGAAGAAAAAAACATTTACAAAACAGACTACTAAAATTCTTTAACTCTTACCTATCATACAGTGTTAGCAGCACAGTCTGACTCATATTATTTAAAGACATTCAATTTATTTAATATATCTACATTTTATATATACATTTCCTAAGTATGGAATAAATAAATGACAGACAAAATTCCAATGTACATACCTTACAAAGCTATTTACAAACTCTAGAAAAACCAGCTAGAGCTATTTTAAAGATTGTTCACAATATTATCTTCAGTTAGTGTTGACTCTGTTCAATCATATAAACATGGCACTACAGTAATCCAACCTAGTACTAAGAGTACCATCATGTTAACATCCAGGAGACTTGGTTTCTTTGTTTTCCTGTGGATCTAATCCACATATTTGATTAATCTACCCTTTATATATCTGGTATTCCTGGTACTTAAAATCAGAGCATAGTGACATCTAGATTCTATCCCACATAGTACCCGCCCTTTCTCTATATGTGTACTAAGCTTTTTGGTTATAAATACAAATATATTATGTAGCATTTTCCATAAATCCCTATGCTTTGTGCATCTCAATTATCGGCAAAAGCCAATGTCAGCTGTGCTCCGGTTTTAAACACATGACTTGAGGGATGTCTTGTGAAGTTTGTGGACAGTGATACACATCTGGTGCATTTGTAGATTTTGTATGAAAAGTAAATGTCACCACTCACCATACAAAACCTTAAACTATTAGAGATTATTAGTCAGAAATGTCAACCATTATACAGCAAGAACAATCAAGGGCCACTCAGAAGTCAGACAGTGGACACCAAATATTTCAAATTTCAATAGCAAGTCATATACTGTAATTCATAATTTACTGCAGTTCTATCCAATATGTGTGGGTATAATTTCCATGTCATCCCCGCCTGCATGTTTAGATTTAAGGTATCACGGACCATGTATGTTGTATTTTGAGAAAAGGTAGTATCAGTAGATGTCACCATGCTACATATATAATTTTTAGTGTAAGTAAATACATGACACTGTCAGAGCTGTTGTAAGCCTAGTCCAGAAGCACAGTCTACTGTCTAAGACTTTCATTGTTACATGACTGTACATTGGTTTCCCAGCTAGCTGGGGCACTTACAGCTGCAGTAATTATTCACACACAGTGTCATTCATTTACCTAAAATATTACTATAATTATTTACTTTCTGATCTGTACATTTGCATCTTGCTGGGAAATAATTGTACCTGCATGCATGCAGCCCTATTCTAGCTACCTGTCCTGTCATCTTCTTCCCTTTTTCTTGCTCAAAAGTACAGTGCATTTTGGACAATACCATTTTCCTTTTGGAGAATCAGTGATGCCAACACAACCATAATGAAACCATTCAATGGGGCACTGAAAGAGATGAATTATTATTTAGTATCCAATATCAGTTAGTTTGATCTGCAGCCATAACAAATCATGGCTTTTTGAGCAACTATAGCCTCTCTACCCTTTCACGATGGTAGTATATATGGTATAATTATGGAGAGCTTCAAGGTTAAGGGATTGGGTTACAAGAAGAATGCATAATATGCTCATCTCCCTTCCTTTTAAAATATCTATAAACAGTTTTTTTATATCAAGGATAATTGAAAACTTACGGTTGGGTTATCACAACCAACCATTTCTCCATAGGAAACCTTGGAAAGTAAAAATAAGGAGATTACATTATCTAAAAATATTGACCAATAATGGACATTTCTCTTGGGTAAATATGTTATTTATTAACATTAATTATTAATATATCCCATACCAATTAAAGGTAACTATTGTACAGTTCTGTTGAACAATATAATATATGAATATCATGTGAATGTGATGTTTGATATTTTTGTAGTGATTCAGGGCTTCATCTTTTAAACATAGAGAACCAAAACAATTGCTGTGTATTTTAAACGACCAATTAAAAGAAGATGACAGTTGATACGAGTTGCAAACTTGCTTTCATAAGTCACTGTTATGGACTTTCATTTGCTCTATTGGAATGGTTCAAACTCTCAACATTGGCTCTCATCTTCATTTAAACAGGCTTTAAGTATGTTACAAATATTATTTTTAGTTCTCTATTAATAACTTTTACCTGATTACAGAGGCAATACCGAGGTTCATTAGGATCATATGTCCAGTCAACAGTCTGAACTTGCACTTCAGGTTGTAATGGTGCTGGGTTTACTATTGGTGTTGTTGGAAGATTGGTTGATGATGTCTTTTGTCTAACAAAATGTTAGTCAAATAGTTAACCAGGTATCATACAGTATATCAGTATGGTAGTTTGATCTCTTGTACAAAATACCATCATATTAGTACATACTTTTTCCTTGCATATTGTTTGCTGGATGTGCTTGATGTATTGGTCATGTTCATGTCTACATGAGGTAACGTGGGTTGCATATTTGATGTTGTAGTATAGCTCACTGGTATACCAGTAGGTGGTGTACCATACGAGTTGCTAACTAGTTGTTGAGGGGTAACAGGTGCCATGGAATTGTTGGGTGGTAACCCTACAAAAAATTGCATAAATAAAAATAATGAACTATATACATAAAGACAAAAAGACAGCTGCACAATATACATTGTACATGATATTGCAGTATAATATGGTATACTGTACCTGGATATTCAGGAGTCTTAACTGGTTGGGGATAGCCTTTCATATTTGATGTTGATTTTCTGCCCTGCATCTGATATGATGGTGAATGGGGGACAGATGGCGAAACAACAGCACCAGAGCTTGCCCCAACTTGCCCTTAAAATACATTTAAACCTAATTGATTTACAGCTTAAACAACAATAATTATTAGACTATAAAATTAATATCAAATTGTAAAAAAATATACATCAATGACCACATCCTTACCTAAAGTATATTGTATGGGTGGGGCCTGCGAAGAAGGGATACCACCCATCAGATTACCATAGGCATTCATGGCATTGTGGTAGTTGTTGTAGTTTGGTAGACTCACAGTTGATACTGGTACCGAGATGTCACCATTGGGAAGATCTTCTGGGAAGATGTCCATCGCACTGGCTTTTCGTTCTGAAATAGAAACAACATATTATACGCAGTCTACAAAAGTAATTGTTACATACGCTTTGTATTAAATATTTGGTAGCAATATTTATAATAATGCTTCACAACCCAATAATTGTAAGAGAAAATGCAAATAATGTATACTACCTATATGATTATGTATGTATACACAACCATATGCATACATACACACTCTAATATGTTTGTATTTTTGTGCAAAATATATAATGTTTGCTAGCCAGAAGGTGGAGCTGACAGCAAGGTTTGCATAATTAATTTTCGAGAACATGCAGTTTAATGCACAAAAGGTGGAGTGGTGCATGCTGTAACCTGGTTAGTTCAGCAAAATGGGGGGCAAGAACTTCATGGGCATAAGCTGTCCTTCTGCATGAATCAAATTCTGTTATATAACTGCAAAATAATTGCAGGAAAGTCTTACTTTGTGACTGTGCAGTTGGTGGAAGAATATTTCGGGCTAAGGGTTGTATTGGTTGCAGGTTATTGACAGGTGGAGTCATTGGGGTTTGGACTTCATCAAGTAGAAGAGAACCTTGAAAAATACAAAATGTCGGATAATGAAGAATACAAACATTAGCAATCTGCCCATAAAATAAAATAAATTCCCTTCTTTCCAATCATCAGTCTTTGTGCCAAAATTCATCAGCAATATCACCATCTAAATTCAACCTACGTTTTTCTAAAGTTTCTGTGATTCCAGCATTGTCTGCTTCCAGCTCCATTTTAAATTTTGATAATTCTTGATCTAATTTTCGAAGGTGTCTGTCAACCTGGCGAACATTTTATTTCAAATGTTAGATATTTTGTAAAACTGTTGTTTTACTTCATTTTGAAGCACTGTTGCCAATTACTAACCAAGTCATAAATTTGAGTGGCAATGTTGACTTTTTCATCTGCATCTTCCAAAGCTTTAGAATATTCCTAAAAAGGTGTTAATAATAATACAGTGAGAATAAATGACTGAACATGGGTGGATGTACATTGCTAGAGTGGAGAGGGGAAGGGCAACCACTACTACGATACAAATTCGACTAAAATACCTCTTTTAGACTTTTATAATTTTCCTCTTTCCATTCTTGTGTGGCATTAACACCATTTGACATAAAAGTTTTCACTTTCATATCTAACGTATCAATAGCATCTGAAAAATAGGAGACAATATCTTGTTACCAAGGCCCAATTATGCTTTTCCACAAACTCAGTTGGGCTTCAATCTTTTATATTTTTTTCATTTTAGGTTGCACAGTGTGAGTATAAAAAGAACTTACTTTGAACTTGCAGATCCATTTCCCTCATTTCAGTGAAACGCTCTCTGAGATCAACAGGCAACTGTTCTATCACTAAATTTAGTTGATGAAATTTGTTTTATTACATCACTATTTATTATTACCACCTACTGCACACCCTAAATGTTAAGTTTCTAAAAGTAATGTGATTATGAATATTGTGCAATAAGTCTACAATTTTGTGATTTTTTGCCAATTTTAATATGATACATGCTATGTAAAAGATCTCCAACTGACTCATTCTCGGCACATGCTTAGAGAAAACCCTGGGTATGAGGTTGTAGAACTTAATTGAATAGGTTACCAAACCACACTTGGGTAAAAAGTGGGATTGTTAATCAATGATGTGGGCTCCGGGACTCCAGAATCTTAAACATGTGATCCACAATCCAAGGAATTCTGTACATACAAACTTGGGGGGGTACCTTTCAGAAAGGAGTAGGACCTGGAATTGGTCAAAGAAATCTCAAAACTGAAGACCTTCCGAAGTACCTCTGTAAAATGGCCTCTGAAAAGATCTATACCCCGCACAGAAGACATATTCAGAAATTCCTGGTGGGGGTAGGGGATGTATGAAGTAAATGTCTGCAATTAAAGTTCTGGAAAGAGGGTGTATATGGTGAAAATCAAATATCTCCCATGGGAGGGCGTAAATGTGGAACTAGAAAAGATCTATACTCTCTTACAGAAGGTATTCAGAAATTCCTGGTTTTAACCCCATAGCCTCGTTTTGACGTTAAGCAGCTATTTCAATTTTATGCTCAATAAGGTTACAATTATTGTTTATAATTAAATTTGAGCTCAACAACAATCAGATTTGTTCAGAAAACGTGAATATATTATCTCATGTACACCTTTAAAAGTAAATGAAATTAACATGGAAACCAGGCTATGGGGTAAACAGGAATAATCGATAAGGTCTATTTAACTTTATTCTCAGACAGACTATAGTACTGTAAATATCAATATTTAATACATTCATCATATTTACTTCTAAACAATGTAAAAACAGGAAACTTTCCAAAATCTTAGGTTTATTCATTTATTAATAACATAATTTTTTGTTCATTAATAATACACTACTTTTCTAATTTCAGATGCATTATGGGTAATTTCGAAAAAATCGCAAACAGCATAAAAATCTTATTTTCGACTTGAAACCCTTAAACTACCTGTATCTAGTCTAATAACTACATAAGTATGTGAATACTACCAATATACACCAGAAATACATTTTTGCTGGAATTATCATTTTATGAATTTATTCCCAAAAATAGCAATAAAATATAAAGGCAACACTATTTGTATAATTGTCTGCAAAACAATAATTGGAAGAAAATAGCAAGAGAGGGAAACACGTTTCACGCACAACAAAGCTCTTGGCACATATTATAACTCAAACAACAAATATCAGTAGTTTTGACAACTGGGAAGCATTCCAAGATGGCGGACAAGCGCGACAACAAAAATGCTCTTAAAACAGTAGTTAAACTAACGTTTCACCCCCACAGTACTAGTATACATGTCAAACAGATATATTTTAGTTATTTTTCGTTACTTACGTTCGAGATAGTCCTCCAAGTAATGCATTTTATTCAAAAATTCTTCATGGAATTTCCCCTCTTGTTCACAATGACGCAGACGCCATGATGCTTTCAGGGGCAACTCTGCTGACACGTGAGACTGTGGCTTCGCAGGTCTGGCTTTTCCCGGCTTAGTGTTGTTTGAAAGGAGAAAAACACTTTTGTTTTTGCGGGTTTTTCCACCAATAATCAAAGATTTTGGATAAATTCTTGATTCTAAGCTTGTAGCAATGTATCTTCGCTTGAGTGCTTGTTCGCGATCCGTCGTAACTAGAAATTGTGGCTCGTCAAAGTTGACCAATGTTCAGCTTTTTCAATGTTTTCAGAAATCTGGTACAAATGGGCAGGCCTTTTTTGGTGCAGATGCTAAGGTTTGTTAAGTTTTCACTGTTTTGTGCAGCATGCTACGACTATCCTTGGTCACTAATCAAGATCAATGGTTAATGCCTTAAACAATATTATTATTATTTTAATTGATCAAGGTTGACTGTTCATAATCTACACCAATACAATTGCATTTGTACACAACAATATTGATATATAATGGAAAGGTCAGGTGTACCAAGGTTAATGGTTACTATACTACAGGCTACATTATGCTCACGGTTTTATAGGACTTGAAGAAGACTGTACTGTATGACTTCCATTTGGAAAATGGTGGTAAAATGGTGCCATTTTGTGGATGGTCAATGCCAGTGCAATACAAAGATGGTGTCCTCAAGTCGCATCACCATACAAGGAATCATGCATCAATCTTTGATGTTTCACACATGCTACAATTTAAGCTGCATGGTCGCGACAGAGTGAAGTGTCTGGAAAGTTTGGTTGTGGCGGATGTTGAAGGCTTGAAGGAGAACCAGGGGTGCCTATCATTATTTACAAACCCTCAGGGAGGAATTAAGGATGACTTGATTATAAATAAACTACCAAATGAACTTTATATTGTCTCAAATGCTGGATGTGCTGATAAAATCAAAGAATTGATGAAGGTAGATTTGTTAGACTACATCAATCACCACAAGCTTTTCCCATGACAATAAGTAAAATCATCTGGTATTAATTAAGACAGATTAAAATCTGGTAAGGGCCTGTTTAGAATTGCCCTAAAACTGGCCACTGTGCTTGAAAGTAGCTGGCATAATTTAAATGAAAAATTTACTTTGTTCTTGTAGGAGAAATGTGAAAGTGTTAAAAATGAGATGGATGTAAAACTAGAACTCTTGGAGAATAGGTCATTGTTAGCTTTGCAAGGCAAGAATGTGTATTTAATGTTCATATATTATACCGGTACACACGTATTTACCTGCAGACAGCTAGCTGTGAGAAAATACATTAGACAAAATTGACAATCAATAAACATAAAGTAACCTGGTTGGTAAAACTGACTATTATTTAGGACCTGAAGCTGCGAAGACTTTGCAAGAAGGTGTTAAGGAAAACCTTGATGACCTGTATTTCATGAATGGTATGACAACAGAAGTTTTTGGAATACCTGATATCCGAGTCACAAGATGTGGTTACACTGGTGAAGATGGTTTTGAGGTATGAATGTCAAATTCTAACCATCGCAACTACAATGCTTCATTCTATAGTGTGGTTCAGGAGATGAGATAAGCACAAACACAAAACAACAACAACAACAACAACAACAACAACAACAACAACAACAACAACAACAACAACAACAACAACAAC
>JAOTOK010032368.1:0-10774 GCA_025770025.1 Virgularia gustaviana
ATAATGAAATATGTTTTGTTGTAAGTCTCTTGTAGTGTGATATTGCCTTTAGCACAATGTTTGTAAGGAGCTGTTGTACACACTTAACATGGCATTTCCTGCACACTTCAATAAACAGAAAAGAAAACTTGTTTTCAAAAAACCAACAACTTAAAATCACGATATTTTTAGAATTTTTAAAACCAAAACTTTCTCATTTATTCTGCGCTCATTTCATGTCGTCTTCAGTAAAAACCTAAACATTTTATTTTCCTGTCTATTTAGGAGTCAATTCAACAATATTTTATCGCGTTCGGTCCAAATAACCAACAAAACCTTATTATTTTACGATATAAGATGAAGAAAACTTTAATACTAAAGTTTTTAAGCAGAAATCTTTCCCGAAGTGACGTAAGTTTGCGTTGGGAGTTTTGTATCTCACACTGCCCACACAACACCGCAACTTGGGTGAAAGACTTTCTCAAAACGTCACTGATCAACACTAATAGTTACACATTTGTCAGCTCACCGCAACATTATTTTAGACTTTGTATTATTTCACACTGCCTACACAACACTAACAACTTTGCTCCAATGGCAATAAAAGTAGTATTTGACTGTAAAACGTCAGCAACGCTAAACACGTTCGTCAGTTCACCACCAAATTTGTAAAGATACAAATAACCTTTATATACACCCAATTTAAGCGACTTGATACAACCAACGCAAAACAATTTTTTTAGAAACATGTAGAGTAGTTGTGCGTGGGTGACGAGCACGCGAATGTAGGGCTAAGTAGCCAAACATGCCCACATAAAAATAAACTAAAAACACAACCGATTCAGTAAAAAAACGACAAGAGACAAAAATGATTTATATCGACTAGGATTTGGGAGTAAAATGAACGTGGTTTTTGGAAATGTAAAAACGTAAAATAACATAAACTGTGGGTCATGCCCAAGAGGTTTTTGTGGCTGGATAGAAATAATCAGTATTTAAGTAGAAGCCAACGATATATTGCTCTAAAATATCCAAAATAAGTTTCTGTAATTAAAACGGGATAGTACAATGCGACAGCATATATAAATGGCGATTGTGGTCGTGAAATCAATCGAAAAGTTTCTTTGTTTTTAGAAACGTAGACAAGCTAGGGAGAAAGAGAAGCGTGTTAAATAGCAAATAAAAAACTGACAATGTTATTTAAAAACTGTATCGTCTGATCACTAGCAGAAATAATGATGACATATTGAGTGTTAATTATTGCAAGAAATAGCATGGTGTAAGCGGCAGATGGCGAACGAAGCAGCAATAACAATGTATTTTTTATGAGTTACACGGCGATATGAATTTTGAAACGTGTCTAAACGAGTATTATACTTGCTTGTGCAGCACAACGCGACATAATCCATATAGTGATTGTGGGCTGAAATAAAGGAAAGCGTGAAACATCACGGAGAAGTGACGATAAAATAAACTGTGTTGAAAACGTTTCCAGACCAAAACCAGAGAAGATGATTTGCTTTGTGTGGAAACTGTTGATGAGTTCTCGTGACTTTTACTACAACAATAGCTAGTTTTCGTTTTGGGAACAAAAGCCATTAGTGGCTAGGTAGACAAAGGTAATTTATGAAACGTTGCTTGGTAGAAACGAGTGTGTAGGAAACCAAACCGGTAAAAATGAGGGTTGAGATTAGTGGGTTACGCGGCCAAGGCCAATGTGATAACATTTAATCACGACGGAAACTAGAATTGGTCGAAGATGAACAGATAGCTTTCCGCAATTTGGATGAAATTAATTAGAATGTGATTTAGAACGCGTATTAGCGGAGATCGTTCCAACAAAAAAGGACCTAAGATAGAGTGTACGATGTTCGCATTCATTTGCCAGTATTTCTCGAGTTTTGAGATGTGTTCTTACCAATCCCCCTAAATTAGCATTTCGTCGTAAACAACAATAAGAGAGTCAGAGAAGGACAATTTCCGTGGTAGAATTAATTAGAAGCGACTTAGAACACAAGCAGATAGATTGTGCATGACGGCAAGAACGAAATGTAAGACAATTAACAAGAAAGAATGATATCACTACTCAATGTTTGACAGGTATTGATTTTCACAGCCTGTTGTCTTTTGAAAATCCTTCATTTCTATACTTATTTTGATGTTAAATCTTCAATAAAGCTATGAAAGCCAGCCACGTCGTGTCAAAAGCCACAATTCGATGAAACTAATTAGAACACGAATTAGAACAAAAGTAAAAAACATGGGCTATTAGAACGCAAGATATAAGCCAGTAGGAAAATCAATAGATCTGATATATTTTCTCAACGTCTTTCTGTAAATCCTCTTCATTGACATTTTATCTTGAATAAATCCGGCAATAAATCAGTGTTTGTAATTCTGAAGGCTTAATTCAAACAGCCTGGCATTAATTGTTTGATGAAAAACAAACGAGGATCGAGGTTATGACCAAATTGCCAGAAATATCTTGACAGAATGTGCATCTTTAAAACACTTCATACTTTTTGATAATCATTATGATTCTTACAAAGACATGCAGTAATAAATCGGATTTATGGTAAAAAATGAGTGATTTTGCCAAGTTTTGTCGGAGCTGCCAACACCGCGGCTGAACAACAGACAATCGATATGGCTAAGCAACCCATCAGCACAAATCACCATCGGGAAGTCGTTGAACTGAAGTTTCTATGCTATTCAAGTCGTTTCGTATGAGTCTGACCGATAAAACATGTGCGAAGGAAGTTAGGTCTGTTTACAAGACGTGATCAGCCATCCATATATTATATATCTATGATAAATATATAGACATATAACATAGACCAGACTCTTTCTCTCTCTCTCTCTTAATAATAAGATGAAGAAAAATTATCTAAGTTGCGTTTTACATTAAAACCTTTCAGAATACAATTGATATGCAAGCGTAACATTGTCTAAATGAAAGACAACATTCCCAAACTGTTTTAATATGTTTATTATATATACGTTGTGACATATAAGGCCATATGGCATTCGTGCATGTAAATACTTCAGAATAATCATACAACTGAAACGTGATCAAATATTCCCATCTATCCACTTTAACTACAAACTTTCAATATAACGTCAATTGCACTAAATTTTCACATATTTCTAGTTCTACGTTAGAAGTATGGTGCTAGCGGTATTCCCAGAGTACGCACCATATAAAGATAGATATCATCGTAAAACTTGAGACATATTTAGGACCAGACTCTACTACGAACTACACTGAAGGTAGAATATAATCACGATCTAACAATTCGTGACTAATCATGATTACATTTTTTTGGCTTTGTCTACAGCTACTACAACAGCACAACCTATGGTCTATAAGTCACATAAAATTACTCGCCCCAACGACTATTTTTGTAGCAATATAAATGTCTAAAAATATTTTAAAGATGGATAAATACTGGACCAAAATTTGAAGCGACTTACCCTTTAATATTGAGTCGAGGTGGCTTTCGAGGTGGGATTTTTTTCTTCGTCTGTCCAAGTTGAGCTGGTATGTCGTTGGCAGTAATATTGTCGTAGTTCATGTTTTGCTATAGTCTACAGGGTATATATCTCACCGTTTGCAGCTGTGCTGTCAATGCTCACAAAAGATGATCGCTCTTGATGGCTCGTTGAAACCCGGTAATGATCCCTGGTCGATCTCTCAACAGCTTCAACAGTTCCGTCGACCAACTTCGCGTTGTTTCGTGCAACTGAGTAACGTTGGTCAGCACCAGTCAACGATGAATACACAATCCGCGGAGACAGCTCAAACCTCGTCGACTTGTAGCTATGATGATCTGTCAGAAATACAACAGGTTTGCCCGCAGAGAAAAAGCCGCCCACAACTGACTGTGATATCTCTTGGGCTTTATTAATAATGCAACACTATAAATTGTATAATGCGTTGTAACGCGCAGACAAACAAGGCCGTTGATCAGCGCGCCACATTCCCAGCAACGTTAAACTCATATCCGATCTTATATCAATTACTGAACTTGTTGTCTACTTGAGCTTCATTATTAAGATGCTCGCCTCTTTTGGTTTCATTTCGCAGCTCGACGGTGTCGCCATCATATTTGGGGGAAATTTCCGCCGAAATGGCCGACAATCAATGGCAGTAACACGAAATTGAAAGAATATGTCGCGCGAAACGGTTGTTTTGGCACAACAAAGCGAACAAAGAAATTACATGAGCTGCGCCGCGCCATGACAGCATGGTTTCCGTGTTGCTGCTTGCCTCCTTATCTTGGACACTTATCAAACTTCTTGTGCGCCGCAGGGGGTAATTTTGCCTCAAAATGACATGTCTGAAGGCGAGAACCCACCACAGCCCTACCGTCTAATGCGATGTTTCCACCTAATCCGTTCCCATATCACAGTATTAAACATCGTGCGTGGACGACAAAAAAACATGTTGGCGAGTTGAATTTTTTCTATAGCTCTGATCAACTTTGAAGTGTTTGTGTATGTCAACGTGAGCGATGTGATTGAGTCTCGCATCAGAAGATCAAACGTCAAGTGGAAATGAGTTCAGGTGTCGACAGGTTGCTAGTTTATAGATCGCGGGTGAAAATTTTCCAACTTATCTGTTCTCCACTTTATTATTAATTATTAAAGTAAAACAGAAGATCATAGTACGAAATAACAAGATTCAGAAATGCATTTCTGTTGATCGCGATGTTCGAGAAAGAAATGCCTAGGACCAAACGAAATAAAATTAAAAGTCAAAAGGAGAACATTAACGTCAGACTAGTATATTGACAATTTAACACTTGGTGAGGACATACACGATGATATATGACATAAAGCATATTAAAAACTAAAGATCTCCTTTTATGTAATGCGACACCTTTTGAATTGCCATCAAAACATTTCACGACGAAACAAAAATTAGACGAAGACGTTTTTCAATCTCGTCCTGGGGATTCGACTGTTTTGAAGGGTTTCTATAGTATAATATTGAGGAGAAAAGTTGAACAATTTTATTTTTTAGGACGAAAAGATGTGATCATTCTTTTCCTATTTCGACAATAAAAATACAAGGAGAAGTTTGCTTCTCGTAATCCTTAGTTTCTATAGTATTTCTTAATTATGCAGTTATAATAGTAGGATTTTGTACTCCATGTGGAAAAGTATAAAGAAAATAAATTGCCAGTAAATGTCAATTAGTATTCAATTTTGTGAACGTTTGTCATTTGAGCCACTTTTAAATAATCAAGACAGAACTTTCCAGATGAAAAGACTCGACAGTAAAGAATGTAATATCAACTGCAATGTTGATCTTGTGTCAAGATTTAGAGAGCATTAATCTGATGTGCAATCATTTCAAAGTAAGTAAAATGATATTTAAGATTAAAAAGGTTACTTTTCCCAAAAGAATGCCAGTATAACGAGACTGGGACAAATCGTTAATCACAATAATCTTGCAACTAGGATTGGTCAAAACTTGAAGAAACGAGATAAAGATCAAGTCGGGGTGAACACTCAGGAATTCTAATATGACAGTTCATATAAACGCTTTGTGTAATTCTTAATTGGACCTTGAGATGGAACAGGATCATCCCTAAGAACAAGAACCGATTACCACATACCAGTTTGTCACACTGGTCTGTCATCACAACATGCAGGCAGGCAGGCAGGCAAGCAGCCAGCCAGCCAGCCAGGCAGGCAGGCAGGCAGGCAGCCAGGCAGACAGGCGAAGGCCGTACGTATGTCAGCTGTTTCTTTTATGCAGGCAAGTTATAAAGTGGTCGGAACTGACCAATCTAGTTTGGTTGCTACTATTACCAGAAAAAAAATACATCACTGAATTCGTTCTCTAATTCAAGGAATTTCATTCGGAATGTGCGTAAGTTAAAAAAGCTATTTGGAGACAAACTCTAGTTTTATAATTTTGCCATCAACTGCAAGCTCGTTCCCAGGCTCTCTGTGTTTTGGCCGATTTCAGCCACACTGATGTGGGCGCATAGAAAGAAAGAAGTTTTATGTTGTTTACCAAATACATATGTTTGACGGTTCAATATCCTTTCACATTGATAAATTTCAGTATGTCGCACTTATCTTAAGTACACCTAGTACAATGCAATATATTGGCTGCAATCCTTATATGCTCGTTTATCCGCTCCGATCTTCAACTTATTTTCGGAATGTTCCACTCCTTACTGTGTCCAAATAGTTGAATATATTTACGTTTTTTACTCCTAAACCTAACTAAATATATCTCGGAGGATTGTTCACCCTTAAAAACAATCTGCATGGATTTTCAACCCGCAATATTAGTGTTTATCATGTTTGGGTGACGGCAACTTCCCACCCATTATTGAAGTGGTTATTAAATCTCGCACGCGAGCATGTTAGAGCGGACAATTTTCCAATTAAAAAGCTTCTTGGCATTTTTGTGGATTGTGTTTAACATATCCGTGACCAAGCATCATTATTAACGACTGCCCTACCTGCCTTATTACCTCATTCGACATTTCTCGAACTAATTTTCTTCATATAATGACAACCACGGAACAATATCTTTGTCTAGACTCATTATGGTAATCTATACAACTTAAACTCTTTGTAGTTTACATAATGCTAGGAAATACCAGTGATCATAAAATATTCTATGACATCCGATGAAACAAGCAGTTGGTATGTTTACAAACCATAGATTTTATTAGATATATTAAACAATATTTTATCACACGATTATCCGTGACACGGAGTCGAGATTGGCGCCAAACTATAGGAATCGAAATATAATCTTTTCGAAGGCTTGTTTTATTTAGAAAACTAAAGCTAAGTTGTTTACCAAAGTCAAGATATTATAATTATATTTTTGGTACAAGATTTCCAATAATGAACCATCTAGCTATAACAGAACATCGCTTGTGTTTTTCAATATCCACGGTATATAATTTGTACGAGATAAAATCCCTTGCACTAATCATCCTAATCAAGGCACGTCTTCGCGTGTTTTTGTTGTTCTTTTTCTGGCCAAGTCAGATAGGATTAGCTGCAAGACTTAATCAAGTTCTCCTTGTAAGGTTGGTTGGGTCAATTTGTTGACATGACTATACACTGGTCTTGCTTCGACTTAAACGCGAATTGTTTTAAAACTGCGAAATACGGACCGCGCAATCGCTGCTGCCATCGAGTTGAGTCAATAGTGTATTTGCAAGCTTTAGCTATTGTTCAAGAGTTAAACGCAAGTTTTTTCACTGTATGAACGCGCACTCATGTTCTGTAAAAATAGCTTAACTTGAAGTGAAGCCAAGAAACATGATGGACTATGACAGCTAGGGAACGTTGCACTGTAATACCACATTCATGTCATCATAACTATGTTGCAATTAGCAACCAGGTTCGCATAGCTGTGGCGGGAATAGCACATATGACGTCACACTGTGACGGCATACATGACGTCACAGGACTTTCGGAAAATTGGCAAGGTCATACATTTTAAGGATTTTAAAGTGAGGTTTCTTCGTGAATTAATGAATAAATATATGAATTACTTTTTTTGTTTCTTTCATAAAAATTGTAATCGTTTTAATTTTTGCCAAACCTGAATGAATCAAGTCGGAATTTTTTTTTTTTTTTATAAAAAACTATAGACACCTGATTTTAAAGTACTAAACTACAAACTGCTTTATTCTTTGGTACTCACGATCTTTCTTCAATGATGGCGACGTTTCCATGCAGGCATCCAATCAAATCGGATTATTCAGTTATCAAACTTTCCTAACGAAGTAAAGGTAAAGACAGACGGTCACTGGAAAATGTAAAACTGCTAACATGACATTGCTAGGTACGTAGCCAGTAACCAGATACCTAACGATACGTAACAAGATACCTAGCAACGGTCACCAGATCCCACGCGTGTAACGCTCCACGCGACTAAGTCGCTCGGTCGACGTTTTCGGGCGAATTTTGAGAGAATTTAATAAGATTTTCAATTTGGGAAATATTGCTAATTAATAATTTAATAAAGAACCTACTATTTAGCTTCTATTGACTTTATTTCCCTTAGGAATTCACGGTCTACTACACATTAGACTTCACTTTGCTTGACGCCATTGGACTGTGACCAAATGTCCAAAATTAGTGAAAATGTCGGCATTTAAATCTCGTATTAATATTGTAAAAGTTGTTGTTTTAAACTACTCAGCTACAACTATGTATTATTTGCAAAGATATTTGTTGATAAATCTAATGGAATATGCTAAATATCGCTCAGTAAACTGACGACAAACCCTGAAGCGATTTAGCGACTGACTCACTGACACGGTGTCTGTCAAAAAACTGCGTTAATTTCACGGCCAATATTTAGCCTTAAAGCAAACAAGTTCAAGTTATTACTTACCCAATTTTATATGCTCCAACAGAAGGCCTCTTTCTTCGCCTAACACTTGTTGAAGAGAAAGAAACTTGTGTTAAAATTTAAACCTTTTACCAGTGCCGAACAAGAGAAGCAAGCAGACATTTTAAAACCCCACTGCTCGTCTTCCCGCCTCGCCCCAGCCCCCAGGTAACCGCGCATTACATTACGTCAATCAAACGTCACCACCTTTTCCCAATGACAATAGAATTCTATAGTCTCTATTTGCAATTTTAGTATTTTGAAGTGCATGTTACTCGATATTCTTAGCCAAACAATTAAAAAAGGTGAATAAAAGTTTGAAATAAATTTTAAAGCAAAAATAAAAGAAGCTTGAGAGACGCCTGTGGAGGAGGCTAGGAAAAGCCCTTCGTCGTTTGGTGAAATGTCAGCTAATTTGTACACATGAAAACACATTTCTGCTTTTTTCCAAGTAAAGTTACAAAACAAATCATGCAGCTCAATGCAGAATATAATTAAACTTATAAAATATGAGCCTGATTACAAGTTTGATTCTAGTATTATCACACTGTTATTTTATGTCAACAATTTTGTTAACTCAATTTATTTCCCACTATATGGCAGTAATAATGTTTCATTCATACACAAAATATTAAAATATTAACTTTCAAAATATTAAAATATTTTGTTTAGTTCTAGAACCCTGGAGTTCTCCCTCCTTTCTTTATCTTTTTCTTCTTTTTATTTTCAATCCGTTCTCTTATGTTCTTTTCACGTCTCTCCTGTTTTTCTTTTACTTGTTTCTTCTGCTGATCCACTCTTGTCTTCCACTCTTTCTTATGTTTCTCTTTTAGCTTCTCTTTACGTTTCACTGTCTTTCTTAATAAAACAGCATCATCTTTTGGTTTTATTCCTTCAGACTTCCCCAGTGCTTTCTTCCATGCAGCTTGTTTCATAATATCATTTGCTTTCCTTTTATCTGTGCTTTTCATTTCATCCAGTTTCCTTTTACGACTTTCTGCTTTTTCTAAAAGTTTCTGATAATTTTTCTTTTTCTGTTTAGTATTATTCTGTGATTGTGCAGTCACATCTGAAGTAAAATCAAATTTACTAAACACAACTGTTCCATTATTGTTTGTGATTGGTTTTTGGTATGGCTTCCCACCATTCACTTTACTAACTTTCACTTTGTTCATCTTCTCATTTTTCTCATCTTTTACTTTCTTTTTACTCTTTTTGCTCTTACGTTCATTACAAGGTTTTCCACTAGCCATTGCCTTTCTCTTCTTCTGGAGTAATTCAATCCGTTGATGTAGTTTTGTCCTTAATTCTGAAATATCTGAGCATGAAACATCTTCAACACTTACACCTTGCCGATCTCTGGCTTCTTTAACGGCATCTGACTCAGTTTGTAATTCAATAATTGATTTATGCCTGGAGTTAGTTGGGTCAAGTTTTGCAAGCTTTGCCTTCTTGCTTGCTTCTTTGATCAACTGTTTTGGCGCTTTTTGCTTCTTATTCTTGAAATATTTAGTACCTTGTTCCTCTTTGTCTTCGGCCAAGTATAATTTTGGTGGAATAAGATCGAGTAATGAGTTAAAACAGTGACTATGACTGCTTAATCTCTCTCTTAGTTGCTCTAAACCATCATCTTCATCCGCCATGATGCCTCGTGAACAACGCACATGTTGCAGTGCAACATATCCTACTTACCAGGGGTGGGTGAGTTGCACAAATATCTATTTCTCATTTAATGAATCATTTTGCCAAAATAAAAGACTAAAACAATAGAAAAATCGTAGTAACCAATGCAAAATGCAAAAATAGCAAATTTAAGTGATTTCTAAAGGATATTTAGTGAATATTTTCCAAGTATTTTTCTACTACCCCTCTGGTACACAGTCACATTTTTCATCAAATACACGGCACGCAGTGTTGTCTGGGACGCATGTTCTGCTGAAGCCAAGATGGATGCTGGTTTCTTTAGAGTAAGTTGTTTGAATTGCATTGATTTTTGGAGATCTAACTTCTTGTAGACGCTCTTACATGTTCCGTTTTCTCTCAGGGGACGAGTGCAGAGCAAGACAACAGGTTTCTCAATAAACAAAAGAAATTATTGAAGCAAATGAGATTTGATGATGCTCTCAACGAGAAGGTACAGTCTTCTATAGAAATATTTTAATTCGACAATTCCCTTGTGTCTTGGAGATGTTTGTTTGATTTCACACGGAAATAGTTTACTTCTTAATATATTACAAAACCGCACAATAAAAGCTGCTACAAGACTCTAATATTTTGATCATTAAATAATGACTGAATGTTGTGTTTTCAGACACATCACTGATCCCAAGTGATGTTCAACTGACAAAATAGCACAAAGATAATACAAGGTGTTATACACCAGTGATGTTTTACCTGTTAACATGCATTGGG
>JAOTOK010032379.1:0-10773 GCA_025770025.1 Virgularia gustaviana
GCTCGCCATCTGTCCGTGATACAAAATACTGGCTGCAAAGTGAGTTTTCGCCGTAACTTTCCTCGGCGACAAATTCGCCCGCCATATTGAATTTTGGGACACGTGGCAGAGTACTGGCACGAGTCCTTTTTTAAATTTTATTTATTTATTTATTTATTTATTTATGTATTTAAATATTTACCACCAGAATATTTTAGTTTTCAAGCTATTTGAGCATTTTTGCATTTTATTTCCAGTTGGGAAATTGTATTTCAAAAAAGACGTTTTTATCAGGGTTTTCCGTATTTTTTGAATGATTGACGTGTTTCTTGTTGCCTAGCAACATGTGTAGTTTAGCGACCACTTCTCGGGTTTTAAAAAAGCGCGCGAAAATCTGAGGACACTCTGCAAGTTTACTGTAAAATATTTATGCTAAAACACCTAAAAGAAAAGCCTGCTTCTCGTTCAAATTGCTTGAATCAAACGTAATTTGCTTGTAACATTAACTAGCTGTCATCCCGAAAGATGTTTTCCAATTTATCAGGTAAGAATTTCCGAGAATTTGCTTAAAAAAATTGTTGTCCCTTTAACTTTTTAAGTTGCCAAATATCAATAACAGTTCGCCAGTTTTGAGCATTTGGTACCTTTTCTGTGCTCTAAATGTATCCAAGGGGAGTTTCTCTGTCTAGCAGAATTTCTTTTTCTTATAGGAAGGCAAGGAGTGTCCATTTTTAACCGACGACGCCGTCCACGACAAGCTGTTTACGCTTCGCCACAAAATCAAGATGTCACTTCTACTAATTTTGTCAAAGAAGAGGTCCCTGACGAACAGTTGGCTAACATGGTTCAAGACTTTGAAAGCGGCCCAATGAGCTACAGTTCGGCGAATTCAAACCAAAAATTCACCTCTACATATTTTACCAAGCCAAGCAATCCAGCAAATCCACGGCCTTTGCAAAACAGAAACCCTTCCTTGTATAAACACCCAAACAACAACAACAACAACAATAACAACAACAATACTAACTACTACAACAACAGGAATACAAACCAAGTGAAAGTCGAGCAACCTTACGCGGAAAATGGCCTAACAAACAGCTCTAGCTATTCTAGCAGACAACAACAAGCAAGAATGCCCTCACAACAAAACAACTGGTATAACCCAAGTAACCATACAAACTCACAGCGGAGTACACCAAAAAGAGAATTTAAATTCAATAGGTAATCTTGTAATAGAAAACTCTTTCTTAAAAAATTAACTTTTTTAACTAATAATTAATAAATGGATTTTGTTATTGTTTTTTTTTGCACAGAACCACTGTAAACGTGCCAGCTCAAACTCAACAAGCCTACCAAGGCTACCAGGCCCAAGGAGAATATTCTTGGAGAAACTACAGTCCAGCAAAGGGAAATACAGCTAGCCAGGGATATGCAAGACAGCCGGCAGAAAATGACCAGGCTTGCTATGGTGGTGTTGCAAACAAGCCAATAGTAAAAGCAGAAAAAATCAAGGTAAATACAATAGTTGGTTACCTAGTTGAGTAGAAAAGTATTTAAATTCTGTTTATATATTTTAGAATGATGTTACCAAGAAAACAACCAGTGGGGAAAGCTTCACTTTGAAAACTGTTGACAAGTCTATGAAATTTGTTACTTCCACCATCCAGGGAATAAAGAAGTGGAGTGAATACAGGGAGATCATTCCCTTCGTTTTTGAAGTCTTTGGTAAATTCTCCATAATTTTAAATAATTATGATAATTTATTATAATTTATTATAATTTATTTTAATTCTGAATAATTATGATAAGTTATGAAAATTTATTATAATTTTAAATGGTGAACTATGATAATTTATTAAAATTTTTTTTGGAAAATTAGCACTAATTATCTATTAATATTTATCATAATTATAGCAACATTGGATTCTGTACCAACTTCCAATAACAGTGGCACTGCCAAGTTCTTTAATATTAAGGATGCTACTGGAACCATCAGGTATAATAATCACAGCATAAATTAGCAAACAAGGCAACAATTAATTTATTTAATTTATCAAAACTATTACTCAACATTGTTTGCCATAATCAAGTACATTTTCTCTTATATTTCATGAACAGATCTGTCTACTGGGAAATGGTATGAAATTTAAATCTTTTATACCATTTTTTACCATTATATGTCACATTTTTATGGCATATGGTTAAAATAAGTCTGTAATGTTAATCATTATATTCAACAATCAAACATTTGCCTTAAGGATCAAAAGCTTTCAAGAATGGCAAGAGGGCAGACCTACCGGTGAGATATACTTATATACATACCACCATTTAACTTCCTGGAGCTTTCCGCTTTAGATTGTTGAATGACCACACAATTATGGTAAATTTTGTGTCCTGTTTTATTAGATTAACTGGTGCCTTGGAAAGAAAAACTGGCCATTTTCAGTGCTTCACTATTCGCCAAGCACAACCATCTGAGCAAAGCCTTGCTTCAAGACAAGTAGCCATGTGTGATAATGCCATGGCAAAAGTTGTCTCAATGATGGCAGAAGCATGAATTTCCACAGCTCTGATGTTAAGAAAATTATATGATATAATTATTATAATACATGTAATCATAATAAATAAATGTTCATAATTAAATAATTGAAAATGTTAATTTAAATGTACAAATAATGTTTTATAGTGATGCTAAATACAAGACATAAGAAGAGAACCAAGACATCAGTTGTTTTAAAAGAGAAATTTATATATTTGAACACAAATGTGGAGTTTACAGAATGTTGAGTTTTTTTAATATAATATTTGAAATACATCATATAAAGAATGCAATTTTGAGTAATTTGATGTTTTTGAACAAGATAGTCATATGGTTTCACAACAGAAACCAGTCTTTCTTGCAGTATATGCCACAGTAGATAGATCAAAGTAATACAACAATATTTACACAACCCTTAATCTGTTTTGCTCATCAGACTGAGTTTGAAATACTACCACCCAGTAGAAATCTGTGTAGTTGATCATTATTTGAGGATAAGAGTTATCTCTCTGGCAAGTATTTTATAATTGTTGGGATCTATCTCTTGAAATATAATCTATTCCTCTTGCTTTGAGTTCTCTGATAGTATGCATTGATAGTTTTCCTGTAACTGATACTGCATAACAGCCAGGAACATTTTTCTCTAGAGAAAAATAAAGTAATTGTATTGTTAAAGTAATGCTCTGAAACGAGTTTTGCCAAAACTCTTTCAGTTTGTGTTAACATCATATAGTCAGTATGAGTACATGTATGACTGTTCATGGTTGATAAAGCTTGGTGTATCATGCTTGACCATGCTTGAACTGGCCAGTTAAACCATCTTGGTACCATACTTGATTGTTGCTGCCATTAATGGTGTTCAGAAGCACCATCAATGCACGATGCATCAAGCATGAACAAGTGTTGATAAACTGTCAACCTTTATCATGCTTAATATGAATGGTGATCCTGGTTGATGAATGCTCAACCACGGTCAACCATGGTCAACAACGTTGATAGACGCAGAGACCATGATGGTGCATAAAACCATCATGTTGTATTGGTTGGTTGTTTTAATTCTCACCAATTCTTTGCCATTTTGCCACCCAACTGTCATCACCACTTATCAACGAAACCACTCTACAGACAAAATAGATAATCATGGCAAATTAGAATAAGTTTTCAATATTACATTGTAAATGTTAAAAGTAACATGCTATGATTGTCCTTTTTATTAAGAAAAAATATAGATTATTTAAAAATCCAAAATATGTCATTTTTTATTAAGTCATTTAAAAGCAACTTTTACCCATCAAAATTTGGACTAGTACAACTCATAATTGTATCTCTGTTTCCTTTCATCCGTAGAAACTTCTCACAATTGTCACATCCATCAAATTCAAATTGCTCCAAAGTCTACAAAAACCCACAGAAATACAAGTAAGTGAGTACAAAATATGTATTAGTGTATTATAAAATACGCCATAATATTAGCATTGTGACCTTGATCAAAGAACACATCAAACACGCTCTCAAACTTCGCAATTCTCTTGGCACTGTTTCCATCGCCATCTTGGATTTCTTTTTTGTTCTTCAATTTGTTAGTTGTTCCCAGGTCACGTCGGTTAAATTATGTTAATTATACAAATTTAGAATATATTTTACATAAATTATAACATAATTATGTTAATTTATTCTTAAATATTTCTAATTTAGTACAAATTTATATTAATTTATGTTTATTTGAAGGTAATCAATTCGTGATGAGTCAAATATCTTATTAACTCTATATAATTATGCTAATTTACCCAACAATTTTAATTATCTATGAAAACATATTAATTATATCAAAATTATTGCTGCATTCTACAATCCAAATCTTTTTGCTCATAAAAATTGGTAATCATCTTTAAACTTATTTATTTTGAAAACAAAGATCAATTTAATAAAGACAATAATTTATTATTAGTTCTATTTGTACAAAGTGGCTTCTATATTTGCAAACTTATTATATATACAGCATGAAGTGGATACTAAATTATTTTGTTATAAGTTAATTATGTGCATAATTTGGCAACAATCTATTCAGGCAAAACTACAGCCAATATTGCTTCTTTCACATCCATGGAAAGTAGGTTTTCTTGTAGGTTGTTTTTAAAGTCTTTATCATCTATATTAAGAAAATAAACTAATATTGGTTTGATGATGGTTATTGTTTGGTACTCTGTAGAGCTGTGTGATGGTTGATATTCAATAAATAATTTCATTTTCTTACAAGTTTGAGATGATCCATTTGTTACGTCAACTTCTGTTGGAAGTTGATCTTTCAGGTCAGTATATTTCATCTTCACAGCAAAACTTTGGGTTGGATCAGCGAGAATCTTTGAAAAGAAATGTATGATAGAAATATACTAATTATAAAATCAATCTAAGTAAAAGTACCGAAATACTAATACAACATACTTTTACCTTGAGGGTGAATTTAGCAAAGTTAAATGCAGGTGTTGAATAAAAATCTTCAATTATGTAATGTTCATTAGCAACTTGTGCTAGTAAAAACTAGATAAAATAAATTTAATTGTTATATTGGATGATAAATTATGCATAATTAGTTGAGAAACAAATGCTAAAAGACATCTGAGTTTACCATTTCAAAAAACACAAACCTGTTCTCGTCTTCCAACAAAGGAATTTAGATAGGAGCTCATGATAGGTATAAATTCCTGGATAAAAGATAAGAAAACATTTTTGTTGCTGTTTAAGTTACAGTAAAAGGACATTGTTAAAGACGACATACTACCTTAAGTCCATCAACATCTTTGTACTTCTGTACTATTTCATCAACGGGGATGAAAAATGGTATAGTATGTTTCAAAATCTTAGAAAATAAAAACAAGACCACTCAACCTTACTCTAGAAATATTAGGGGATTTCATAATTTCTTTTATGTTGAATATTTTCTGACATGAATCTCTTACTTTAAAGTTTTCATTCTCCAAATGAATTTCCATATAGTAAGGTTCAAAATATTTGCCTGTTTAAAAAATTGAGTAAGGTTTTAAGAAGTCATAGAAAATTGTTGAATTGTATTTTAATAAAACATGTATCCATTATCATATGGTTATTGGTTGTACAAATAAAATACTTTTCATTATGTGAGCCCCTCTCTTATCCCTAATCTGGCCGAAGGATTGTGGGTACACACCACCCATCAAATATCATGTAAAGATTTGAAATGTTTTGTTACCTTTAAAACATGTGTCTAAACAGAACCTTATGAGATTTTTCTTCAACAATACACCAGAAATACCAGTTAATCTGTATGCCTTGTATAAGTCTTCAAGCTAAAAAAGACGAACCAGAAACTGAATTATCTAAATATCATTTTCGTTATAATTTGTTTTCGTTATAATGTTATTTGAGGTACCTTCTTTCTCTTAGTTAATTCAATAGCTTTGAATAAAATATCCTAAAACGAAATTCAGCAGATTTTATGGTGTTACCCTGTTATTTTGAAATCATAAGGTTGGTATGTGTTATACAAACATTATCAGCAAGTTGGCCAAGTGGCACATTTTCAGGGTCGTCTGTCTCTTCTATGTTTTTCACTATTTGTTGGAGTTCATTGATCAGAGCAGCTTCTTCTACTCTCTTCTCAAGTTCTTGTTTATCTAGCTTTAATTTTTTGTCTAGATTCAAATAAATTTGTGAATTACTTAATCGTAATACTGTATACTAATTACTTGATCATCAGTATTAATAATGAATCATAAGTATTGTACCACAATAATATCCCAAAACTGTGGTGGGATATACAAGCAATAATCACTATGATTAGTTATAATAATCATTATGATTATCACCATCATGATAAAAAAATATGATAATCACCATTGATTGTGAGTGACCATCATCATTCATATATTACCATGAGCACCATCATGCAGTGATCATGCACTATCATTATATTTACAATGCTAACTTTCATCCTTTTAAAATTAATATGTTATAATTTTACACCTACATTCTTTTTCAAGTTCTATCAACTCTGCATCTTTCTCATAATGTAAAACTCTAGTAAAAGAAGGATCACTAGAAAAAGAAGCGTCTATCCCTCTGTTTCTAAGCTTAATATGTTCACGAAGAACCGTCCCTCTGAAGGAATTTTCATCTGCCATATTTGTTTTGGTTATCGTAGGAACAGAGACCGCGCTAAGTGGTGGTCTGTGGTATAATTGTGAATGTACTTCATTCAAAACGTACCCAAATGATCAATTTGAAAATTAATTTTATACATTGTTTACATCCAGAGCTCGCTTTTGTTATGAGCTGAACCGATGCGCAGAAGCGACCGTAACCCTCCTTTAAATCGGATATTCAAGCACAATTAGCCAATGTTGGTAGCGCTCACTGATTGAAGTGGGCAGAACTCAAAATTGACGATCACCCTAGTTTTCGGTATTGCTTTCGACATATTGACTCAACATGGCAAACCGGGTGATTAAACAAGCCAAACCGACCACCAATAACGAAAAATAATATATCTCCAATTGAATAAATAATTGTTAATAAATCAACCACTGTGCAAAGACTGACTTCACGGTGGGGCGTTGGTGGGGCGTGATTGGCCTGACTGATCTGCGTCGTGCAGTTATAGAGTTCACTGTTCTACCCACGGAAAATGGGCGCGAAATGTCATTACCCGCCAAGCAATCTTGCAATTTCATTGGCTATTGAAATATTGACATTTCCAGTCAGCCAATCAACTCGCAGAAATACAATTATGTCGAAATAATAACAACTGAAATTATTATTGCATTAACGTAACGTTTCTTACGCAATAATCCCTATCTAGACAATAATTCGGTTGCGTTTTCCTGTTGGCTTTTGGCCTATTTCCTTTTACCGCATTCAAGAGGCCCACGCAAATGCGATCTCATACGGTGTGAGCTATTGTGTTTCACATTGTTTTCCTCATAATATGCTGTGCCAGCAAAAAACTTCTGACCAAGCATACTAGAGTTGACTTGAATCAACTTAGTTTATTATACTCTGGTTACATAAGAAGCTTTCATTGAATAAAGATAAGGAGGCAATAGACCTTGTCATAGTTGTTCTGCAGTGTGAACAAAATTCAGAGTAAGCAAGAGGCGATAAAAAGGAACATATTGCGCTTCTGAGAAAAAGGTTGAGTCAACATGGCGTCCGTATAGGAGGTCTTGGGGTGACCACGTGACCTTTCTTATATAAAGCTGGCTTCGCCATTGACGATACCAAAAGCACAAAATAGTAATGTTGGTTGAAAGAAACTTCGAACTTTTTCGACAACTATGGCATTGTTTAACCAGGAATTTGGCCAAAATTCCGACATATTGTCAGCAGCTTTAGTCGAATCCGAGTTGAATTTGAGCGAACCACAAACAGTTGATAGAAATGAAAGTGCTCTCAGTGGCAGTGGCAGTACCGGTGGCACATTGTCATTGGAAGCGAGTTCAATGCCAGCAGAATTACTCAAATGGACGGCTTATCTAACGAACCAGAACAACCAAGCTGTAACAAACAACCAGGATGATATATTTAGTTATTTGGGTTCGTTTGGGGGCGAGGAAACGGCGCCAACTAGTCAAAACATTGACACAAAATCTCCCGCTCTTTCACAATTGCTCGACGAAATTTCTGCAGACTTGGATTTAGGCGATAATGGTTTATATTCATCGACTTCAACGAACAACGCTACGATAGAGAATAAAAACCATGTGACTTTAAGCGACCTCTTGTCCTCGGATACTGGGAATTCGTTTGGTTATAGCTCAACAAAAAATACAGTTTTTCCTAGTACTATAACTAGTGCTCCAAGGTTGAACTTGGAGAAAGAACTCAAAAGATTGGAAAGGAAATCTTCTCTGTAAGTGTCAGTATTGAAAGTATTAGAAATCGAAAGATTGCTCAGAAGTCAAGCTAAACGAATGATCTATTGAAATCAATGTATACTTATTGTACAATACAATTCTGGGGGTTGAAATTTCGTGAAAAATTACAACTGCCATAATTTTGTACAAACTCTGTCGAGAAATGAGATTACGATGTGTGATGACGTCATAGCCAAAATATTCAGATAATTTATGCAAGTTCTAAGTAGGTAAAACGGAAATCTTTGCCGGTTTGATCCTGACAGCCTCAAGATATTTTGATGAAAACCTACATTTGTGTTCCCCAGCGATGTCTCTGGCCTTGACAAGTAAAATTCCTGACGATAGACGTAGTAAATTGTCAAAACTAGACAATGGCTAGGAAAAATTTGACAAGTTGTAGTAGTTGTAGAGCTTCTTCCTTGTCAGGTAATATGTTTGATTTTTTCCTGGAAAAAGGAATATCAAATTAACATTTACATATGCATAACATTTTGTATAACACTGTATAACAAAAACGACAATAAAACATTCATCAAAGTTAATTCAGAATCTCCTTCTTCCCTCATACAGTTGACATATGCAACATCCTCTGCTACGATATTAACCCATTGAGGTCCCCCATGAGTTACATCGTCTGGTGTTAGCCAGAGTAAAATCTATAAAGACCATGTCTGACCAGGAAGGGTTAAACAATCCACATCAATCAGATCAATGAAGAACAGGCATTGCAAACTACTTCTAGACCAACTTTCCTCCATAAACATATTATCGTAGTTAATTTAAAAGTTTGTTGCATGACACACATTATTGTAAAGAATGTTGTGTTCTTCTTTTCAGAGATGTTTCACGACTTTGGGCAACTGAAGATATAAACATAGATGAGGAAAAGTTTGTAAGTGTTTGCATTTGACAGAGAGATATATGCAGCATGCTCTCCTAGTTACCCTGGCAGAAATCCTGTATGATCCTACACTACCCTGTAGGACCCTAGTGTGTAAGATCTTGTAGGATCTTATAGGATCTTGTACGAGATCCTATAGGATCTTATAAGATCCTGTTTCAGATAACCTTTCATTTAGGATCATGTCAAAATCCTAAACCAAACAGGATCCTAAACAGGATCTTATAAGACCCTATAGGATCCTATAGGATCTTGTACAAGATCCTACAAGACCCTACAAGATCCTACAAGACCCTACAAGATCTTACACACCAGGATCCTACAGGGTCTTGTAGATTACCAAACAAGCAATTTATTACCAGAACTTGAATGCAGCTGATAAAATCAGTGAAGCTAAGAAATTCCTGTTTTGAGACAGACCTAGCAGGCTGAAACTGAGATCTATCCCTTCTCAAACTCATTAATAACCCATGAAGCAAACACAATTGTCATATTTAGAAATTTAGTTCAAGAACACCACACAGATTCAAGTATTCAAATATTGGGCTATTTCCAACACTCATAAGCGTTCTTGAACTAAATATCAAAATACGGACAAGCTGGTTAATAAAAATTTTGGCTGTACCTCCGTATTCCAAACCAGCTTGTCTGTATTCAGACATTTAGTTCAAGAACTTTTACTCATGTTTGAAATACTACTTCACCCCTTTCCCGATGATATGTTCTGCGGTATAGAATTATTTTTGTACTTAGGACATGACTGTGCATGAGGAGGACGAGGAGGTAGATGAAGATGATTTGGGTTATGCTGATACATACACAGAATATATGCCTAGTAAATGTAAGTAAATATCATGAAATATACTGTATTTTTGTGATATAGATAATTATGCTAATAATATTTGACCATTCTTACAGTGAGAATAGGAAAAAGGCATCCAGACCCTGTGGTGGAAACAAGGTGAATAATTTGTTCATTTTATAATTTGATCATATTTGATGTAAAGAGTTCTTCTTATTTTCCATGTAAATGCATAAACCATACTTGGGATGCCTTTTCTAGTTCTTTGTCAAGTGTTGCCCCTCCGGATATTTGGTATCGTACTGCTATCGAGAAATTTGGACCAAAAGAAATCATTGAAAACCACCTCTTGTCAGCATTGCAACTTGAGGCCGTAGTTTATGCATCTCAACGCCATGAAACAATGCTTGGTGATGGAACAAGAGCGGGTTTTTTAATTGGTAAAAGCCTATTTGTCAGTACAGGATTTTTATATTTACCTATTGTACAGACAGACAGACAGACAGACAGATAGATAGATAGATAGATAGACGGACGGACGGACGGACGGACGGACGGACAGATAGACAGACAGACAGACAGACAGACAGACAGACAGACAGACAGGCAGACAGACAGACAGACAGACAGACAGACAGACAGACAGACAGACAGACAGACA
>JAOTOK010032390.1:0-10771 GCA_025770025.1 Virgularia gustaviana
ATGAAAAATACTGTAAACTGCGGATGGAAAAGCGTCCACCTGACATTTCAAAGTAACGGTGCTATTTGGATCGGCATCCCAAACCCCAACCCCCAAACACCAACCCCCCAAAGTATTCTCGGTGCCTTCGTGTCGATTGTCATGTATTTTTCTTTCTTTCTTTAGCATACGCCATGTCCCCCAGATCTTCAAGTCCATGTTCCGCTCTCCTTAGCAAACATCCATTGCTTGCTGATGGTCGATGGTTCGGAGGTGTACGTCGCGAAATGGCTAGACGATATCCGCTATATTGGAGCGACATTACGGAAGCATTTCATATCCAATGTTTTGCAGCGTTTCTTTTTGTATTATTTGGTGTGATTGCGTTGGCAATTACGTTTGGTAACCTTTTAGTAAGCTATACAAATGGATATATGGGTGATCGTGAAATGTTGATAGCTACAAGTATATCTTGTATGTTGATGGCAGTGATGGGAACAGAGCCTCACACAGTCATTAGTGGTACTGCGGCTATGGTAATCATTGAGACAGTAGTTTACAAGGTACAGTAAGTAGGCCACATGATTGTAGGCCAGAACAGGAGCGTAGCCAGACTGAAAACTCATGGCAACCACAAACGTCGGTGCATCAGTTTAAAACATTTTGAAACAAATTCAACCCTTTTTCCCCCCCTTAAAATATCAAGCCTGTTTGGGCTTTCCATAAAGGTAGTCCCCAAGATGATTGTCCCCTCCCTCTTGGGTACGCCACTGGGCCAGACGTGAAGCAATACATATCGTGCAATAGCGCAATTTCTTTATTGGATTGAATGCGGTCCGAATAACTTTCCTTGAAACCAGCTAGCAGTGTGACAGTTCACGTTACCTTTATAAACTGACGTTGTATAAGACAATAGCCATATACATATAGTATAATATGGTTATATAATATATAATATGGTTATTCGTCTCTGGATAGCAAGTTTCTACTTTCTATTACAATCACGGTGACCACTAAACTGCTTTGAAAAATCGGGGGCTACGTTGGGTTGCACATTATTTGACTTATTAAAGAGAGTTTACGGTGGCGTAACGTAAACCAAAGCTTTGTTTACATTTTGAACTTCTAAATTGTAGAATATTGTGTACAAACTTAACTATTTATCACTGGTTTGTTTCGAAATGCTCTCACATGAAAATATATAGCTACCAGCATTTTTTTTTCAAAAAAAGCTCAAAAAAGCGAAATTAATTATACAATGTTTACATTCATGAGCCCGCTTTTGCGCAGAAGCGACTGCAACCCCCTTTAAATTCTATAATATATAGTTTCTTTTTTACTGCTTTAGGCTGCTGATCTTATGGGTACTCCTTATTTGACATATCGCTTATGGGTTGGCTTATGGATCGCAGTTTTGCTTTTGCTAATTTTAGCATTTGAAAAAACTTATTGGATAACATTCTGCACCAGATTTACAGAAGAAATCTTACATTCTATGATAGCAGTTTTATTTATAGTAGAAGCTTTTAAAGATATTTACAAGGTATACCTCCCATCTCTTGGGACGTTCTGCACTGATGTACAGAGAAATTCCTGCATATAGAGAAGAAACACATACGATTTACGATGTGTCTTTATAAATTAACATTCATTCTACGTGGTCCGGGCACTCATTGGTCAATTTCTATTTTGGATGAGAATATCGTACAGAACTTCCCGGCGAAAACCTGGTTATTCATAATTCGGTCGTTGATTTTTTATAATGGGTATACCATTAAGTTTTTCTGTTGGATGTAACTCGTTTTTCGAAAAGTGTACAAAAACATTGCGCCCTCGGGGCCAAAGGCTACAATTTTAAAAGCGAGGGTCGATACATTCGAAAAGCTACTAGGCTTACTACTACTACTACTTTAAATACAGTCATAATGCTTGATATTTGACGTTGAAGAAGAATTTTTTACTTTGCTAAAAAGTGTGGAGGGTATGCCCCCCGTCCCTCCCGCCAGCGTTGGCCTTGGCCCTGTGTTTCGTGTTTTCGTTCCTTCCATCTTGATGTCTATATCTCGCTATATCTGTCTTCCAACGTAGGTCTTCCAACACCATCCATTAAGAAGTTCTTATATTATGCCTTTTGATCAAAAGAACATGACGTTTCGTGCAACCAAAGGCAGCACCGTAGAAAAGTATGGACGACCCAATACCGCCTTGCTACACACTTTTATATTGTTTTCCACATTTGGTATTGCCGTTGGCCTACGACTGTTTCAACAAACTCGGTATTTTTCCCATCCAGTAAGTACAATCGTCCTGCAATATACAATTATACAATGGCCTTATGCAGGTTTTCCCTGATGCCTTTTTTACCACCAAGCGTCACTTTGATGCATATCTCCTCTTAACATCAAATTGAGGCTTGGTGGTAACGACAATTGTCTCAAAGAAAATCCTCATAAGGGCCAATACACTTGTGCATGGATAACGATGACATCATTATTATTGGATGATTACTGAACGTACTGTACAGTAAATAGATCTTGCATTATTTTCTTGCAGGTAAGGCGACTGTTAAATTTTTTTAGCATACCACTTGCCGTGACCGCCATGTACCTGGTTTCGAATGTCCTTGATGTTGAACTTAACACGATTGAAATCAAACAAGGCTTTGGTTTAACGTCGCCAGAAAAACGCTCATGGTTCATAAATCCTGGTCTAAGTGACACGGGTACACTCGGTTGGGGTGTTGCGGTTTTAACCGTTTTTCCTGCCTCCTTTGTCCTCATTGTGATTTTTATTGAAAGCGAAATCACTGCACTCATGTGTTATAAAGTAAGCTATCTACAATTCTTAATATTCAAAGAAAACCGACTCAATAATAAAATGATTTTGAATAAACCCTGTATATGTCCTCAGAAGTCACATACGTCTTAAATAGCGAAACCGCCACCGTTGTTTTTAAGCTCAAGTAGTTAAAACTTGCCTTGTCGTCTAAACACAACACATCTGTGTTGTTTTCAGGAAATAGTTCCAAGGAAAGGCACAGGATTCCATGTTAATCTTCTAATAGTGGCTATATCTGTGGTGTTCTGTTCATTATTTGGTCTACCATGGATGTGTCTGGCTGGAGTTGAAACAAACAACCATATCGACAGTCTACGGGTATGGTCCTCGTACAATATTCCTGGAATTAGAAGTCATGTTGAAAAAGTACGCCAACAACGGGTCACTTTGTTTTTAGTTGGGTTAGGCGTTGGTGAGTTTTACCAGTGTAGCATATTAAGCCCGCGGCTGGTTAGCCACTGTTATTTTAGTGCGTCAAGTACCCTGCAAGTACACAAATCAGTAATGTGCGTTAGGTACCGTCCAAGTACACAAATGACAATACCATCGGATGTTGAACGACGATCTTTAGTGGACGACAACTCAACGGCAACTATCGTAACCGACAGAGTATTTATACAAAATACATACGTCAACCACATCATGACTATTCATCATCAAATCACTAGTCTGTCCACCGTTTTATTTGCTGGCCGAGAAAATTCTGATTGCTAACACCATCCTGGGGTGTAATCAGCCAGTGGTAAATTTCTTTTAAATATATTTATTATGTAAGTATTAAGTACATTTGAAAATAAGCTGAATTTCTGTCAAGACAATTAAAGCTGTTCCGAAAAACAGTTCCAGGAAAACACAAAAACTATATGTTTAAAAAAAAGGGTTTTAAATAATTTATATAAAACAATGGCTAATGAGTACACCTTCCCTCAGCAAAAGCTTCCATGTTTTCTACTATCTGTATTTGTAGGGCTATTTTTGTATCAGCCTCATCATTATGGACATATTCCGACGGCTGTGCTTTCTGGTCTGACGTTGTACATGGGGGTTGTTGCAACATTTGGAGTACAATTCTTCAAACGAGTTGAATTGCTGTTCATGGCTCCTAGTCAACATCCTTATATTGAATACCTTGCCGATGTAAGTCCCTTACAAATTGTTAAACCACTGATATACATCGCAGATCATGTGCCAGATGATCCATGATCAGTTCTAGATAATAACAGAGATATAGCAAATTAATAATTTTAAAACACTTCACACTAGCAAATTTAATGACCACATACACGGCAAGCTTGCTAATTGCCTAGTTATTGAAACTTTATCGGGTAAATATTGCTTTCATAACATTTTCTGATCTTTTTATTGAATTATAGCAAAATTGTTCGCAAGCGTTTATCCTTTAGTTCACCTTGGTTGCATCATGTCATTTTGTAACTTTTTAACACCACTGGGCACTGAGTGTAGCTAATTATTGCTTTGTCTGCTGCCTCTTAACAGGTTCCGAAGTTCAAAATTTACTTATTTACCCTTATCCAGATGACAATTATTGTTCTATTATTGGTGATCAAGTCCGTCGAACTGATATCGTTTATTTTTCCAATACTTATTATTTTAATGGTTCCAACCCGGGCTCTGCTTGGCAAATATGTATTCACGACAGAGGAAATGGAACAGGTATCGTATATTATCGTTGTGTTTCCACCATTTCCGACATTTGCCAGTCAAATCCAAGTAAAATCCTCAAAAACATACGCCACAATAACATTGGTTCCGAGAAAATTGGATCATGTAAAAAAAAAATTAACCACCCTTATATTAGGGTCTCCTAGTGTTCGTATTGTATGATAATTCTATCGTATCCTATTGTTCATATTGTATAATAATTCTATCGCACCCTATTGTTCGTATTGTATAATAATTGTATCGTATCCTATTGTTCGTATTGTATAATAATTGTATCGTATCCTATTGTTCGTATTGTATAATAATTGTATCGTATCCTATTGTTCGTATTGTATAATAATTCTATCGTATCCTATTGTTCATATTGTATAATAATTCTATCGCACCCTATTGTTCGTATTGTATAATAATTGTATCGTATCCTATTGTTCGTATTGTATAATAATTGTATCGTATCCTATTGTTCGTATTGTATAATAATTCTATCGTATCCTATTGTTCGTATTGTATAATAATTCTATCGTATCCTATTGTTCGTATTGTATAATAATTCTATCGTATCCTATTGTTCATATTGTATAATAATTCTATCCTATCCTATTGTTCGTATTGTATAATAATTCTATCGTATCCTATTGTTCATATTGTATAATAATTCTATCGTATCCTATTGTTCGTATTTTAAACGCGGAAAGGGTATGCCTTTCCTCACTTGTACCTTTAAGTGCCACCTGGCAGCATAATTCTTTTTCACTTTTATTAAAAATTTGTCATTTATTCTTTCAGCTGGACAACGAAGATGAAGAGTGAACAAACCTTGCAACCGCGAAGTAGCTGTATAACCGAAATGAATTGCTGAAATTGTTCTTGATAATGAAAAATATTTAATTGTTTATTTAACAAGTTTTGTTAGAATAGGAAAATATTTCATTTAAAGGAAATTAAGTCATACCTGACAAAATAGAGATCTTAGAAACAATTTTTTTTTAAAAAGATGACGTTTATTTTAGAGTCATAAGTCGAGAAGTTGCAACAGTAAGCCGGCCCAAGCATCTTTAAGAGATCTTTGTGCTGTCACTGAGCGCAATGCATGGCGCCGACGTAAAGTGAAAGATTCAGTCTTGTTGAGGGGAGTATCGTCAAAATGGCTTTATTCAAGTGGCGCCACATTTATAGTTCATGAATTTAACGAATAGCTTCAGGTTAAGCCATGCTGTTGCCAAAGAGCAGATTGACACTAAATAAACTGTTCCTTGATATGTATGTAAACTGAATATAAAATTGGATATACTGTAATCTGATGATTCAATTCTATAATATAGAAACCAACAAATTACGTTTATGTCAGGGAGAGCCTCCTGTTGTAGACATGCGCCCTGGCGATTGGCATGTCGCTTATAGTGCTTTTTTAAAGTTGAAAAGGAATCAATTACCTCCTACCCCCGTCCGCCTAAAATGGAGCTCAGACCAAAAGCATCCTCTCATGCACTTGTACAGTACTGCTTATCTCTGATTCGACAATATGGATCCTTGCAAAAAGGCTCGTATAATTTATTTGGAAAGGCCGCAACCCCGCAACATGTTTTCTCCGTTTCCAATATGATTTATGAAACAGAGAGAAAATGAATGGATCGGAGAAAGATCCTCGACGTCGGGAGAGATGAAAAACTCACTGTACTTTAAGCCTTTAATTTCATTGGAGGCTCGGTGCTAACCCTAAGTGCCATCGGTTCTTCCCCGGCCAGTTTCTTCCAAGGCTTTTTTTTAAAATACTTATTTTAACATAATTGCGCCTATATATAATATAATAAGTGTTCTTAGACTCGCTCCAAGGAAATGATACGCAATTAAAAACCCTAAATATATTCTGTACGAAAGGCAGGTTTGATGTTACGTGGTTGATTCTACAGTCCACGTTAATCGATATTCCCATCCAGTATTTGTTCTATGACAGAAATACAATTAAAGAATGCCTTTCTTATATTTTTTAAGATTCTGAACGGATTAAAATCTTGGATAACTTAGTGCTTGACCTAAAAAATATGTTCTATATAACATAGATTTTCTTATAGGGAGATATCTTTTCCTATCACTAATATTTCTGCATGTAATAAATCGATTGTAGCTATATATATATATTTTCTTATAGAGACCTATCAAGTGCACCTCATTTTCAATGAACTCGACTACTTTCAAATCATCCTGATGCATATTTAATAGAATGAAAATGTGTCTTCACAACAAAGTAGTGTTGTCAAATACTGAGGTACAGTGCGACGTAGAAAGGTAGAAGTAAAGGTGTTGATAGACTAGCTGGCTTGCATGGATAGTCATGTATAAAAACATTTCAACTGACAGCAATAAGTTTTAGTCGACAGGTTTCTGTTACTTATAAAGAATGAGATAGATCAATGAGAGAGACAATGTGTTCTTTTTTCTTATTCATATTCTTTCCTTTTGCAGTACTGATATTTCTGCACCAATTCAGTTCCCAATATCGAAAAGTATTACAGTTGTACATGGTGATGGCACTCATGCTCATTTTTCCTCTAAAGTGCCAGACTTTGGGGGGTATATTCTACGTTATATGCATATTAAAGTAGTTCCTGTACACTTACAAGTGTATTGAGATATTGCTAGACTTCGTGGCTGCCTACTATATGCAGTCCACTTACAACCTTATGTATTAGTAATTTTTAATATTTACCCTTATAACGCCCTAATTTTCGCATCAGCTAAACCATACGCTGTGTTGTTACTTAGTCAGAAGTTTAAAAGCCAGACGATAAGTGTGTGTGCTGTACAGTGTCAAACTCCCCGAGCAAGAAGCAGAAATGTAATAATTAATGCAGATATTGACCGTTATTTATATACGGAAATTGGTTTTTAAATATACAACGTGAACAGTTTGCCATCATTTCAAGGTATCTGACAGTTTATAGCCATTTGATGTTGAGAGGCTTGGTAGTCAGCGAGTCGCCGGTATTTTTATTATCCCGACAGCTGATTATTAAAGTAATCGACAAGCAATTGTCGGCAACTGTGAGCTGGCTGATATGTGGCCGGCTGTATCTGTTTTAACCGGGTCGATGACGCGCAGCAACCCGAAGCAAGTTAAATTAATTATGCATGTGTGATAACTAGAATTCCATGTGTATGTATCCTATGACGCTCAAAACACTTGGTCATGTTATACAAACAACTTGATCGAATTATCTGGAAATGTAGTTCATAAATGCATTATTATTCTAACCCATCAACTATTCTGCGTTTCTTTATTTATGAACTATTAACTATTTTTTGGACATGTATCGTTCTTATATTAGACTGTCTAATAAAATTCGGGTTGTGTAAATTTTAAAATTTCTAAGCGCTCGTATAGAAGCAATTGTTACTAAGTTTTTTTAAAAAAAACCCCGCTCCAATATATGTGTATGAGTATGTATAAAATATGCGTGCTGGGAACAGTTCAATATTTAGAAAACATCAAGAAAACTACATCAAACAAAAAAGACAACCTATATATGGATAACTATTAGCTTTACTATAGCTGTTCTCCCCCATGCAGAGGTCCATCTCTAATCGGTCGAGACGTTTGGCAGCTGACGAACTGGAAACAGCCTTCTCGACTGAGGTGCTATTCTTTAACCAGATAAATGCTGGTATAGAAATCCAGCCGGGGTCATGCAGATGCATGTCAAATGTTCAGAAACTGACCAGTGCGCCACAACGCCCCTCCTTGCGTAAGCATGAAACTAAATATTGCGAAAATATCTCTAGTGCAACACAGTTCTCCCCATTATAGTGATTATTATCATTAAATGTAGCTATAGCAAGACAGTGGCACCACCATCGGCGATTAAAACGAACATTTAGGAGTGTGAAAAATGCTGAATTGAAGTAATTGCTTGCTGATGCAGACAAATGCACAAAATAAAGCTGACATGCATCAAATAATATCATATTTATGTCGTTGTATATAAATTTATATAAATTGCTCTAATCGGCATATTTTTCTACAAGATGACGAATGCTAATGGCGCTAATGTTGGTCGACTATGTCACTGTTTACGCACAATACTCCAACAGCACTAAAGCCATGAAACGCCATGAAGTTTAAAACCTTTTATGGTAACCGCTCATAACCCCCTTTTATTTTTTCGATCTATAAAGGTAACGGGGGTATCACTTCCCCCAATAACAGGAATAGTCTCTTATTTTATTTTTGAGTCGGTTTTCTTTGATGTACCGCGGGTTGTGTATCACATACAAACCTTGAATACTAATTGTGTTGAAAATGAAAGGAAAATCTCGATAATTTGTCATCCGAATTCACCAAAACAAGATAATATAGTTAGAAAACCTCCTCAAACATAAAATAAGTTAGATAAAGCCCTCGAAAATCGGGTTGTATGTGATATAAAGCCCTTACGCTAACGCGTCCTCGGGTCTGTATATCACATACAACCCTCCTTCGAGGGCTTTATCTCTTACTTATTAGAAATATTTTTGAATACTTGTTTAAACTTTTTTAAAATGGATTATGGCGGGTTAATTTTCTGAATAAATTATGTGCAGTGCTGTTATAATGTTTAAGATTTACAGGATGCTCAGGAAATGTACAGCTTTTGAAAGATGGCTATACTGGATCACTTACAAAAATGTTTACATTTGCGTTATCAAAACATAGTAAAATTCGCGAAGAGCCTTTGAATAATTATTATACAATGTGAATAAATTATTAATTATTAATTTGATGTATCACCTCTGTAAAGTAATTCAAGTCAAACATTACCAGACAGATATGGTATTCAAGACTACAATATGTCAACGCTGGAACGACATAAACCACACAAATGGCTCCAGTATCAGTAATGGCTTTGACGAAGCTTTTCTGATATTACAACCGTTTTCTTTTCTGTACTTGTGTGGGAGTATGTTATCTCAATCTAACTGACGACAACTTAAAAACCGGAATGGTTCAAGTTTTCAAGGAATGACAAATCGTTTACTATATTTAATACATGAAGTTATAATCACAAAGACGATAAAATCACAATACAAAAACATGAATTTACATGAACAGTGGTATCAATTCAATTACTTTTAACTGCTAACTTGATCAGTGTTGTATGTAACTTAGATATTTAAATGTAATTATTTTTGTTTATTTGACAACATTAGTGCCCTGAGAGTGATTTTCACTTAGCTTGTATCGCACCCATTTGCTTATATATGTATAAATTAATACAAGTTGCACACATTTGTACTCGTTAACGTAAACATTCATGTACAACTTACTTTTTTGGCAAACATGCTTATCGTGTTATTCATAAATAACCTTACTGCCTACTAAATTTACTCTAGTGTATTATTATTGCTATATATTTGAGTTTTACTATATATTGACCAAGTATGTAGCATACTTCAGCAGCATAACTTTGTTTTCATAGATGAGTGATGATAAATTTTATTTTTTATTATTTAAAAATATATTTACCAGTTAAAAATCTGTCCCTATGAAGGTGATCACCGTAAAAAAATCTCAAGCAAAATATTTTACCGTACGGACCTCGTGTTCGATCGAATAATTCCTTGTAAACAAGAATTTAATGTCGTTTTCTTTATTTGTTGGTACGACAATCTGAATATTTTATCGTTGTTTCTTTTCGCAAGATTTTTTGTCGGTCGGTCGGTCGGTCCCGATCTTACTCTAATACCTGGGGGGAAGTAAGCGCTTCATGTCGGAACTTGATTTTACATTTGCGCATGCGCACGTGATCTGGTTGATTAGTTCGAATGTGCTTCTTGTTTCTACATAAATAATCCTCGGGTATTGCTAGCAAATTTTACGAAAACAGGACTCGCTTTACGTAAACAAAATATACCAAACCCTTCATAGGACTACCAAGAACACCATTTTCTGGGTTTATGGGGTCTATATTATACTTAGTCTGGCGGTTTTAGCCTAAGTGAACATTTAGTTGATTGATCTGACTTCCGTCGCCGTTTTTGGTAAAAAATGTTGATACGATGGCGGGAATAACGATTTGGCAATTATTGCGTGTATTCAGTAATTCAGTTGCAGAATACGGTTGCGTACATTGTCTTTATACACACCTGACCCTAGCCTAAGACTAAGGCAGTTACGACCCTGACGTGGTGGTTTAAAGGGGAAATGGCAACAAAAATTCTTATTGTCTTGTTGGAAAGATCTTTCAAAATTATATATGATTGCCCTTTACAGTGTCTTTAAAACTTGTTTAATTCC
>JAOTOK010032401.1:0-10764 GCA_025770025.1 Virgularia gustaviana
TGTAACTTTCATTTGGCATTGAAATACCTAAATTGCAGCAATACACACAATTTCAAGTGTCTCACGTCAATAACTGTCACTATATAACTCAATTTACAAAAATGCAAATTAGAAAAATATGGACGAAAAGTTATTTCATTTGCATATGATTTCATCCAAAATATCTCGCGAACTAGATAAAATATGACAAAGGTGTAAATTGATATTCCACGTTATTTTGAGAGATCTTTCAGATGAGACAATAAAAATTTTCGCTTCATAGGCTGTATTTATTATTATTCGACATTCGTACGTAACGCAACTCTGATTTAGAGATTTTTTGAATGTAACTTGAAAAGTTACTTTATGACCCAACGTTTCGACACTCCTGAAACACCTGACTGAAGCCTAGTTCACACGGGCCGGCGCATAAGCATAAGCCAAAACAAAGGAGAAAACAAAGCATGTTGCAGTGGCATATGACATAAGCTTTGACATAAGTAACGACGTCGATTGTCGGGGGAAGTTCGTATTAGCTCTTGTGCGAGGGCCTCGAAACCAAGCGAGATCTTTAAAATAATGACGCACAACAACTTCAACGTTTATTCGATTTAAAAGATGTGAGTTGGTACGGGAGAGTAGGTGCTCCGTACTAACCCTATCCAAGACTGAAGACAATACATACTTTTACAAAATACTAAAGCTATCATTTAGATGACGTAAGTAACATGCCAATCTTTGCTAATCGTAGCTACTGTTACCCTATACTGAGTCCATTAACTAAAATACAAACAACACCCGTGCTTTACAGATGAGACTAATAGACCTTAACCCTAGCATAACCTTAACAACACAACCCTAACCATTATGCAACACATATACGAACTCTTTAAGACGTTTAGACCCGCGACATGTCATTAACGCATACAGCCTCCTCCGTAGTAGTCACAGTCAAGAAAATACACCAGTTTGGAGTCTTTTTAATATCAAGTTTATTCTCGTATTCTTTATATATTGTACCATATTGTATTTTATATAGTATACTGAATAACTCAGAACGAAACTGGAACCACTCCATCAAGACTTAAGATTTTAGAATCACTCTTAATATCGCAGCCAACTTTCACTACACCAACGCCTTGACTGGCATTACAGGCTGAATGAAAGGATATGATATTAATATTTTCAGCTGACGAAATTTGAGCTATTTGGCCAAGCACGTTTGAAGGATTACTGGTAGTTTTAAAAACTAAAAGTTTGTCGGCCAACACTACTGGAGAGCTGAAGCGTAGTTCACCGACTTGGATAAGAACTGGCTGCTTATTCTCCAAAAGCGTTCCAACCAATTTCGTAGAACATTTATCACCACACTCCAAGGATATAGCAATGGCCGAATCACAATGACATTCTTCACACGAACTAACATGTTTTGTTTCAATCTATACCAAATGAAATCACAGAATACAATAGATAAGACATACAATCATGTATTATTTGTTGCTGTAGATTCAAGTTAAAGTGCCTATGAAACGAAATGGTTTAAAGCACAAATATAAAGTTCATTATGCGAGGATTATTGTGGGATGATTTATTTTTGAAAGAAATGATGTTAAGTTCCATATTAAAGCATTTGAAAGTACGGCCGTGGGGTAGAAAAATAGTCCGTGCCTGCGAACGAATTTGCCTGCACTTTAGGTTGAAATCGACTCAGGGTAAAACCAGTGTCGTCATTTTGACATAAATTGCAGGCAAATTCGTTCGCAGGCACGGACCATTTTTCCACCTCACGGCCGTACTTTCAAATGCTTCAATATGGGACTTAGCACCATTTTTTTCAAAAAGAAATCATCCCACAATAATCCTCACATAATGAACTTTATATTTGTGCATTACAAACCATTTCGTTTCATAGGCACTTTAAGTCTAACAAGTTGGACGTGAAATTACCATTATCTAGGTTGGAAAAGCTTGCATCTGTACATTCATTTTTAAATTTCTTTGTATAGTATACTGGCCTAAAACCTTGTACTTCGTCAGCAAAGCAAAGCAAAACGATCTCATTTTAATGAGGGTGACGCAGTAATTACATGGGATACCTGATGATAACAACGGCGGCCGTGTCGTGCTTTGATTTCCTCGAAGGAGGAAAAACAGAACATGGAAACACGGGTCGGAAAGATCAGCCAAGTCAAACAAGCTGAGCTACAGTAAACTCTTTTCACATGGTTAAACAGTTTACTATGATTTTCACCAATCAGCCGATACTAACTATACTCAACTGTTGATAACTAAAAGCGAGAGGTTTATTAACTTCAGCCACCCAAGTACTCTCAAGAACGTCTGGGGTTTTCAATATCCATGAACCGTAGTTGACGTGAAGTGCATGCATGCTACTACAGCAATACTCCCTCTTACCTTCAGTCCAATTTCCTTTGCGAAAAATTCTGCATTAATTAAGTTAGGATTGACTGTTGTTTGAGCTACAGTTGCCATCAGTCCCATCAATGAACTGGCAGACACCGAACACGTGAGGTCCTGAAGGTTTGACCCGACTGTTGTTACTACCAACTTGGTTATTTTCTGATTACGGCAAAAACCTGAAGCGACTTTAGCAAGTTTCACACCCAGCTCAAGCCAAGGTCCGCTCTCTGGTTTTAAGGCACCTTGCAGTGATGAGGCATTTATCTAAACGATGGAAATATAACTTAGGTTAGCTGCTACCGCAAACAACTATACGATAAGAATAATACCAGTGGTCTGTAGCTATGCGGGTCTGGATTCCTACAGTATATCCAAACGGAGATTAGGAACTTGGGGTATACCGACCTTTTGTAGTGACCCGATGTACCGACCCATCGTATGGACCTGTTGTACCCACCTTCTGCAGAGATTACAGCAAGAAAATTAACCCATCTTTTCAAACGATTTATTTCGAAACTCACTAGGGTATAAAAGTTCCGCGCGTTTCTAAGATATTAACAAAGGTATATGACAGTGAATCGTCATTGCTCAGAAGATCTTAAGATAATGGTAGCTGGAAGCACCGACATTAAGGAGGGTACATACGGTATAGAGCAGGTGCTTCGATCCTAAAATTGTGAAGATAGTGACAAATTTGGCTAAAACACGATATATTTTACAAAGCTTCCCTGCGGTATAAATCAATCACTTTAAAACAAATATAGTAATTAAATAATTGTGTTCGTAAAGCACAGGTTGATGCAAGTTGACGGCAAGACTTCACTCCTTGAACAATATTGTTATCAGGTTGTTCAATGCTGTTCAACCATCAATATTGTTGCAACTTGTTCAGTCAATGGATGATGGTTGAACAACATTAAAACAACCTGATAACAATATTGTTTAAGGGGTGCAGCACAACATTGTTGACGCCTGTTTGAACACTACGACGAACAACCCGTTACGTTTGGCCATGTATTAGTCGGTAGTAAAGCATGTATGTTTGATCTTCTACGATATTGCAAGTTTGTTTATGGCGGTAAACAGGTTCTAGGACACTTACAACTCCAAATAACGATTCCCCTTTCATGGCGCTCAACATTTGTTTTGCGATATCTTCCGCTACTCGTTTCTGAGCTTCCACTGTACTTGCTCCAAGATGCGGAGTACTGATTACATTAGGGTGTTGGATTAGTTTGATTGATGTACCTGAAAGAGAATGTTGCTCAATATACACCTGGATATCATAATACTAATCATATAACAGTATACGAAACCAATGGATTGGGTAGTCAAAAATCTTTCCTTCTTCCATATTATAATCTACCGGCCACTGAATGTGACACAATTTCCAATATTTCGCCGAACCTTGACTTTGGCCCAGCGCGAGTTCGTGGAAATTCGCGCTATCGGAAAATCAAAGAAATGGAATGATATATTATTTGTGCTGTGTGAATTATTCAGAGGCACTTTATAATGTACACTGTACACAACAAGAAGCGCTGAAAGCGGACCAACACAACACATAATAATGTTTGGCATTTTAAAGTCAGAAATGGTTTAAAGCACAAATATAAAGTTCATTATGTGAGGATTATCGTGGGATGATTTATTTTTGAAAGAAATGATGTTATAAGTGCCATATTGAAGCATTTGAAAGTACGGCCGTGAAGTGGAGAAATGGTCCGTGCCTGGGAACGAATTTGTCAGCACTTTACGTCATTCATGAGA
Source organism: Virgularia gustaviana (assembly GCA_025770025.1). NCBI lineage: Eukaryota > Metazoa > Cnidaria > Anthozoa > Scleralcyonacea > Virgulariidae > Virgularia > Virgularia gustaviana. The sequence goes on from JAOTOK010032401.1 coordinate 4,171, forward strand.
TGTATCTTTATTCTTTCGCCCATTGGTTGAAATCGACTCGGAGTTAAACCAGACCCCACCTCACGGCACAATTATCCTCACATAATGAACTTTATATTTGTGCATTAAACCATTTCGTTTCATAGGCACTTTAAGCCAATGCACCGTAATCTTTAGCACATATAAATCATAGCGAATAGAGTATATGATCTGGAAACGTTACAAATATCCAATAGAACTCATTATCTTCTAAGGGTTTATGCAAGTTTGTGCACCTTTGTCATCACGTCATATTTAGCCGCGGTCAACCAATGACGACCTCGACCCAACATTTATTGGCTGTTTGTATAAATACATTCACAAACTTACATAAACCTAAAATTAGTGTAAACAATAACTATAGTGGATAATGAGTTGTATCCAATTCCAGTGAAGTTTCCAGATCAGTCCGCACCTGATGGTGGTTCCGTCATGAAGACATCCAAAGCTGCAGCAGCACACTGGCCACTTTCAAGCGCTCTTAACAATGCTTCTTCATCGATTATCCCACCCCGAGCACAGTTCACAACTCGAACACCTTTCTTACACATCGCAAATGTCTTGTCATTCAAAAGACCTACAGTCATAAAAAAATGAAAGGCAACAGTTGGAAAAACAATTGTCTTGTCAGTTGTCATTCAAAAGGCCTACAGTCATAAAAAAAATGAAATCATGCATCAAGTTGTGTCGGCAGTGATTCAGGAAAAGCTGGCATAGAAAACGTATCATTTACACGCGTAAAAACACACAGGCTTGAACAGGCTTGATGATATCATGGTTGACAGTTTATCTACCCTTGTTCACGCATGATATCATGCCTGTTCATGCTTGATGTATCATGTCTGTTCGAGCATGATACAAGAAGCATGAACAGGCATCATGCATCATGCTTGAACAAGGGTTGGTAAACTGTCAACCATGTTCAAGCCTGTTATCAACATTTAGCTGGCCAGCACAACCATGTTCAAGCGTAATATCAAGTTGTTCAAGCATGTTGCGATTTTACCGGCGTGTAGATCGACATGTCAATCAAATAACTGGTCAACATGCTACAGGCAGTTCAATGCTACAGGCACAGTCGGCGCACGACTCCAGTTACCTGGTAGTGAAGTGAGATCAGGCTCCAGGCATAAGGAATTATTGGGTGTATATAGCTACATACCTTTGGTCTGAGGAATAAGAGGAGTGTGTACAGTAATATAGTCAACAAGTGGCCATATTTGATCAACCTCCAACCACTGGACATCAAACTCGGCTGCTTTTTCTGCAGGAACTAGAGGATCGTAGCCAACCGTCTATTCAGTATGTAAACACAATTGTATATTAGTCAGCAATTGACCTTACCAGTTACCAATTATTTAGTTTTCACCAAACAGCCTCGTTTTCACGTTAGACGACTAGGTAAAGGTCCTGAGGACGAGGTTGGTAGGTTGCAACATAGGTTGCAATTATAGTTTATGAAAAGTTTAACCTTGATAGGTAGTGTATGTTCAAACATGTATTTAGACCAATTTAGACATTAATCGCCCAAAGAGAAACTGGCCTTTCCTACCACGTGAGCATGTGATCTAAATTTTCGCATCCGCGCTCACGTCAGTGTGGATATGAACGGAGCGGTGAATATGCCAATGGCATCACAGCCAGCCCTGGAAAGAGGCTCCACCACTGCAGTGGGCTCCACCAGTGGACTCTAAGGGGCTCCCTGGACTCCACTTTACCCCTTTCTCCGACGCGCGTACGCGTAAATGAACGAAGCGGTGAATACAGTATGTAATGGTTATTGTTTTTTGCGTGGTAACTGCGCGAAGCAACCATGCAACCTGTGTACAGCTACAGAACATTTTCTGGATGTCTATAGGCTAGCTATGCTTTTCTAAACGCGGATAATCGATATTTCTTTTGAAAAACGCGTTGTTTGTTGTTGCGTTGTGGTTTTTCTCTTTGTTTTTTTCAGGATAATAAGGACTTTAATATATATACCCTGAACTCAGAATATTATGCCAATTATTGTACCATCAATAATACAGTGTATGTATAATTATATGGCTCTCGGCCTTCACCCTCGGGGAATATCATCATCGGTATTTATATTTTGCTGAATCCCCCTTACAGTAGCTACAAGTTTTTTTTTCTCTGCGCGCTAAATAGTCCCACAAAAAATAATGTTTCACTTTGGCTAATAATATAGTTATATTAACACAAATTTTCATCCATCTACTTTCATACCAAGTGTTGGTTATGATTGAGAATATATTAGTATTACAGTTGAACTTACTATAACTACTGCACCATGTATAGAAACGTGACTGCGCAGTAATAAGCAAACTGACCTTCATACCAAATGACTGCATTCGAGTGGCGACTTCCAGGCCAATTCGTCCAAGGCCAATAATTCCCACCGTCTTACCAAATAATTCATTTCCCATAAACTAAGAAAACAAAATTAGAAAATGAAGGGCATCACAATATCATACGGGTGTGTCTGTTTTCGCATGATTTGCGCATGGTGAAAATAATGCCATGTGGTTATATATAGTCAGTTATGAACCAGAATTTGCTCAATTTTATCCTGTCCAACACTCCTGGTAATAACAACATAAATAATGCTTTATCTTTAACAGTCAAAATACATTAAATTGTACAGGTATGTAATTTTGAAAATAATAATCAGCTTTGCTGGTACCTTTTTTCTTTCCCATTTACCTTCCCTCATGGATGCAACTGCTTGGGGAACATGTCTGCATTGTAGCAAGTAGCAACAAAACAATATTGTTAATTATTCAGACTATTTAATTTTTGCAATTATTAAATTACAGTATGTCATAACACAGCAAAGCATCAAAACACAACATTCAACAAAGAATTTCAGGGTGCCAAATTGCATGCATGTGACTAGCTATTATATAGAAAGTATCAGTATAGTCCCATAACTGTATGAGTTTACATCTACATAATGAGAGCTTACCTGGACATTGTTGCCATTAAAATGCAAGTATGTTCAGCTGCACTCAATGTATTCCCACTTGGGGTGCTAAAATAAAACAATTGCTATATGGGTTGACATATACTGTATACCTAGAATTACCAACAATTTTTTGTTCAAGTTAGACTAAAATTGTTAAACTAATTTACTTCTAAGAGCAACTTTAATACAACCTATTTCAAACTGACTGGGTCTTACCTAGTAATTATAAAGTTGTGTGTTTTCTTAAATGAGATTTCTTAACTATCAGGAGTTACGGTACTTTTAGAAGACAAAAAGACCATGCTGATCGAGCTTATGCTTAAGAAATAGTAACTTGCATTTTTGCTCATCATGCATAATCATACATAATAATAATAAGTATCATAATAAGCATATAATCATACATAGACATTTCCCGAATTTGCTTGAATTCACACGAGACAATAACATAAAATTGAGGCAAGCAATGAAACTCACTATAATACAATAGATATCATTGCCCGCCTCGATTTCATGCTATTGTCTCGTGTGCATTCAAGCAAATCCGAGACATTGATGTCATACACTTACTTCATTACAATAACTCCATTTTTCGTTGCTGCAGCTATATCAATATTATCAACCCCTGTACCAGCACGACCAACCAGCTTCAGACGTTTTCCAGCATTGAGAACCTCACTTGTAACCTTAGTTGCTGAACGGACGATCAAAGCATCATAGTTCTAAAATAATCAGTCCATTGTGCCCATTATATATAGTTATATAGAAACATTCTCAATGCTGAGGAAAAAAGCAAGTATGTTAAAACTGCCAATCAATTACTAGACAATTTTGCTTGGTGATTATAAAAATAATTCAAAACAAGCTGAATGCATTTCCATTTTTTTTTAAACCGACACCATGTTTATATTAATACTAATGACATGGCTCGAAACTAATTAAGGGTTGCAGAATGTTGTGAGTCTTTATTTACAAATATATACACATATGTTGACCATCCAATGAAGGAGAAACTATATAACATATGCAGATGAAATTGCAGATGAATTAATCATTAATAACATGTTCTTCTCTTTGGGCTACCCAGTAACATTTCTGAAACAAATTTTATTAAAGGCATGTCTAAATATGAAATCCTTAAATAATTAGTAACATTGGGCGCAGCAGATATTGAAATTTGGTTGACTACTGTACAATCTTACTACACAATAATTAATGAATACGGCTTATAAGTTATATTAGTTTTATATTCTATAACAAAATAATACATAAGGTCCATAAGACAATTGCTAATGACTGATTGATTGTTAAAACCTATAATTATACAACAATATAGCACTGTTAGTGTTATCAAACATAAACCGTCGTTCTGCTATCCCTTTTTTCGCTAAAAAAGTTGGAAAAACTATGCAAGTTAACTCATCACCCATCACTCATCTGTCATTAATATAAAAAATATACTCGGCACAAAGGTTACCACAAACATAGATGCAATACTTACTGGGATTTCTTTTAATAATTCGTCTTTGGACAATTTCGTGTCGGACCTCACATGGCAACCATTCTTAGTAAGAATTTCTTCACAACAGTTGTCGAGATTGTCGCTAATAAGAACATTCTCAATTTTCAGATTAAACGCCATGATGAATACAAATATTATTAGTCAATAAATATCACGATTCCAACAGGAATGGTTTGTTAAAAACGATGGTATATAGACAATGGTTTGTAGAACAGACAATTAGAACAATTATATAGGCAAATAATTTATATTTCTGAAAATTTAGAACAACAGAACGCAGACACAACACTGTGTACGTGATGTTATTCACGTTGTGAAATATGCTTCCACAACCAAGATTATAATTTATTTAATTTTCTACGATTTTCCCAGCTGAGAAGCCTGCGTCACAGACGCCGCTAACAAAAGTCGTCAGTGGGGAGGGGGAAGTGAGACGCTAAGTCTGTGTATATCGAAAATCGAAGCAAAAGCACAGACTATAACGTTGGTAACGTTGGCTACACCCTGAGCTGATTCTGAAATCCACCTTTGGGGGATGCCCCCCAATACATTTCCAGGCGCTTGCTTTGCGCAGTATATAGTAGCCTGCAACGCAGACTATATATTCGGGTTTTGCAGGCTAAGTATATAGTAACTTGCATGAAATACAGAAATAGTGGCGCGGATGAGCAAAGGTTTGCACAGTATGATGGGATGACAGTGTGCTCCTCGTATTTAACTACTGCAACCCCATAAACCCTGCCTGTCGCCTACCCCCAACTTGAGGTTGGTTACGCTCTTGAAAGACGGCCAAATTCAAGTTTAAACAATTTGAATGGCTCCAGGGCCCACGTTATGTCGTTGTGGCAGCACATATACCCGCGCGTTGCAGTACGATACCATGGTACATTTCCGTGTACAACATTAAATAATAAAGTTCGTTAGACTGGATGACAGGTATCACCATTTTATGTACAACTGATCGAGCCACCAGGCGAAAATAGAACTTGTCATATATCTATTCCTACCTACTCTATAATATATTGATATTCGATAATTATTGGAACACGGGATATTTAAATAAAAAATTAACGGGATATGGGATACCCCCACCCCCCTAATAGAGCCTCAGGCTGCCGGGCAGGCTCTCCACAAGGTGTGTGCAGTAGACCATGTACACCATCGTCCATATTCTACTGTATAAACGTGAAGTGTGCATTGATTGGTGATATTTTAGCTACGATATTTTAGCAAAAAATTCGTGAACTTTCCCGAATTTTGTTATATTTCACACACCCCTCAACACAATGTTGCCTAATAACGACTTATCCTGTTCATGTCGCTACCAAATGAACTAACGTTGTTTCTTTATGCCCATTAGGGAAGTATATTTGAACTATATTTGTAAAATTTGGAGTATTATATCAATGCATTTTGCTAGCCCAATATTCTTGCCTATTGATTGTAGTTTCTAAAGCTTAGCTATTCGGAAATGGCCTTTTTCCTGGCATTGGCATCATAATCTACTGAAGGACTCTTACATATGAACATAGATTAAATCTAATAAAGATACTGTCAAGAGAAGAAAGTTTCTTCAAGAAGATCTTTCCATTGGCAAAATATCTGAAGTCTCGAAGACTACACAAGTTTGTTCTTGCGGTTACTACAGTGCCATCCTGTTGCGCCCCTCTGGCCAAATTCTCCCCAGTTTACACTTTTCTCCGCAGCTCATTAAATGTGGTTTGCCGCTTTTATCGTTAGTCAAATCAGCTGTCCTGTCGTAAAAATACATAATATGTAAATTTCATAACCTTTTTATGTAAATTGAATACTTTTTGCATATCGTATTACAATAGTGGAGTGATGTTTTGTTTATACTTTGATGTTTAGACATTACGTCCTCCTTACATCCACAGCAATACTAGTATTAAAGAATTTTTAAAGCTAGCTGACTGTTTGCGAACTATGTCAGCGAAGCAAGATCATGACAACTTTGATGTTATAATCGTGGGCAGTGGAGTTGCAGGCCTCACTGCGGCCTATGATCTGCTTCAGAACAAACCTGATTTCAAGCTTGTTATTCTAGAAGCCAGGGGTGAGTGATTCGTAA
>JAOTOK010032412.1:3343-18000 GCA_025770025.1 Virgularia gustaviana
CTAAGAAGGTTGAAATATCACAAATATAGTGTGATGTCTTTATAATACGACACGGTGTTCGACACAAGATGTGGCAAAACGTGAATCCATAGTCCAGAGAGCGGACTACACATCTGTGGTCAATTTTGGTTGAGAAGATGACCACCGTGACAGGTAAGCATAGTTTGGTAAAGTAAATTGACTCACAGTGGTCAGAAAATAAGGAAACTAATGCAATAATATGTACCGTTCTTCTTTAGCACCAGTAAATTGGATTGCATCAACAATTTATTTGTTTAATTTTAAGAATATTTTGACTTGGTTCGGGCCTTCAACTGTACACTAATGTACAAAAGCCTTTCTTTGTCTAGAACCAAATTGGATTTTGAAAGATTCTATCGATTTACCGGCAGATGTTACATATTATGGGAAAATCTGTTGCTTGGCAAAATGTGTTTATAAAGTTAGAGTACTAAATATTTTGGGATTTTTCTCTTAGTACACAGATCTTTAAATTTAACGTCAGTGCTTCTGTTTGAAGGCTATGTAGGTATAACGACAGTGAGATGCAAAATGTGCCAGAGTTGTAAGTGCAGTACATGTGGAAAAGTTTAGGGGGAAATCAAAATTCATGTAACACATTGAAAACATTAAACGCCGCTCTAATAAGAAACACATTAACACTTGATAGAGTAATATAACAGCTATGTGTCTAACGTGATGACTGCTTGTGGGCCACCTTCACATCTAGTTAACACAACAATTTGCAGCAACATGGTCTGGGTAGGCGCACGGAATGCTAATTAGGTTAAAGTGCGCAATGTGGCCTACGTAACTATACTGGAACTACGTAAAAATGCACAAATCATAGCTATTATTTAACAATTCTGGTGTAATAATTCAGTTATCTGAACCGCATATTAGGATAATATTAACAAATATACAGTAAATATAAATTTGTCCTGAGATATATGAGAATAATTACAGAATAATTTTTGACTAAGCAACATGCACAATGATCAAATTCCTAAACGAAATAACGTCTGGCTAACTTGTCTACATAACTCTGGCGTTCTAGTACAGGTGACTGTGAAAACTGAAATGGCTGTGCTGGTTATTCTTATGATAAATAAACAAACAAAAAACGATGAATCAATTCAGAGTTGCAAGTGTTAACGCTTTTTCGGTTTCCCGTACGTCGATATATGATGAAAATAGCCTTCTTGAATTACAACTGTCCAAGTAAGGACTCAGTCAAGAGTCTCATTAAAACCATTTAACGGCGCCGGTTATATAACTATCTGATTGCCAACTTCTGGCTGCTGCACACTCGAGGTACTTTACACCTGATGTAACATGAAGTAGCCCTATGTCGAGGTATGTTAGGTTAGTGTACAAGATTGTGGGTGATTGGAAATTAGGGCAACTCACAACAGCTTGAAGTGCGGGCGTGTTGTTTGGACAAGATACGTTGTTTGATGATAATTGCTTATTCAACTAATGCATGCATTATTAAATCATGGATCTGTCAACTAGGACTTGGTTCTATCAATGCATACCGGAAAACACATATAGTCCATATAAAAACATGCCGCAACATTGCAGCCACATGCTACCGTCTATATCGGCCGAATTGTCGGTTGAAATGCTGAAAAAGAACTCTAAGCAATTTTACAAATATGAAATATATAAAAAGACTTTGGCGAGATTTCACGCAGGGGACACCTTTACCCACGAGCTGTCTTAAAATCCGGCTCTTGAATATTTGAAATGACAGGTAAAAGTCACTATACAATACCTAATTTGCTTAAAATAAGATTCAAATATTATGAAAAAGAGTTAATTAAGACTCCAGTTTACTTAAAACCTAAAAATACTTCAAACATTAAGTAGTTGTAGCCGTCGTCACAATATATGCATGTAGCAACAATTGACTATAAATGTCCTTCTTCAATTCACGATATGTTCACGAGAGATAGCACCACATAGCACCATGAGTTTAATCAAACGAACAATACAAATCAGGTCTTAGACAACAAGCTATAGAGTCTTCCCAACAGTTGTCGATAGTTTGCTATGAATAAGGCCAGACGCGACTTAACTCAACAGGATAGTGAGCTCTTGCAGGGCAAGTGGCGTTTCAAACTGTACTATCTTGTGATTATCCTACTTCAATACACCAATATTCAAACGGTAGGCTTAAAACCAGAAGATTTTAGATCAGTAGCTCTGTTTACAAGTCGAAAAAAGATCACACTAAGCCTAAGGGTTCATTATGTCGTTGCGCACTTCATGCTAAGAAACATGGAAGTATTTTGTTTAAAGAAAATATGGTCTGGTAATAAATCAAGATGTGGACAAATATGGGGTAATAATGGATGATAGGTCAGATTTCGACGAGATAAGACAACCTCAGAGCAATTGGTGAATAGAACGAATGAATTAAGAATATACAACGAGTAAACAAATGATAATATAAAAACAAAAATATCTGTTCCGTAAATCTAAAGAACTAGATACCCAAACGTGATACTGAAGGCGCAAAAGTAACAATGCTGGAAACTTTGAAGAAACCAGTGACTTTTTAAAACATACAACACTGTTTCACGCCTTGTTGTACACTAAATACTTACAAACATATGACATCAATATCATTGGAGATATCTGAATATCTCTTATCTTTCTGATTTAAAACTATTTAGAATCAAGATAGATATAATGGCTATTCAACCATAATTTCAGAGAGAAAGAGAAAAACTAAGGACCATTTTTTTAATTCTCGAAAGTGAAAATTTATTTCAAATAGAATGCAATTCCAAACATATTAATTTTGTCGAACCCATGCAGTTAAGTAAGGCATATAAAAATAAAAAACAACATGAAAGTCTTAGGTATTATAAAGTTAGTACCATACACCTTATATGCATAATGCGAAAACCTAGAATGAAAACGAGACTATTAAGAAAAATAGCTTAACGGATATTTCAAAAATTAAGTCCACGCTTAACTACCACTAGGAAGACATAGCCTTACAAAAATAAGTTAAAATATTCTGGAAGAAAATAATTTCGTTGCTGGGCGAGAGGTGTGAAAAGCCAGGGAATCGGGTAGAAAAATATTGGTATATCCAGGAAACGTTTGAACGTTTTAGAATGAAATATTTAAGAAGCTTTCAAGTTATCTTTAAAGTTAAAAGAATCTTAGATTAAAATTTTAGTGGAGATATTCGAATGGTTTTTATGGCAGTGCTTAGACAAGTGCCTGTTTTTCTTAAGTTCAAGTTTTCCCGATGATCTGTAAAAACAATTTATTTGGAGCAAGGAATTTAATTTAAAACGCAAATTCAAGTGCACTGAATTTGAAACTGGCAATTCAGTCACGCGTTTTGAGGCCTGCCATTTTCAAAAGGAAACACGTCTTGTTTGTTCATTTTATATGTTATCTGATGTAATCAAAGGAGTTCAAGGGGTATGTAAACAGAAACCAAATAGCAGACATAAAGCTTACACAAAAGCTCTTTTTTTAAAGAAAAAAAATCAATAAACGAGGACCAGATGGGGTGAGGGTTCGAGAAGGAATGATAATAATGCAATCCGATCATAGTTTGAAGTCTGCTTCTTAAAGTTGGTATTGCTAGGCATGGATGGAGATCATTGTAGACATCAAGTGGGGTTAACGAAGATAAACGAGACAAAGGGTGAACAAAGGGGTTCCTGGTGTGCAATGATGGTGGCTAGCTAAGCAGCACCAAGTTAGTGGTGGTAATTGGTCTGTCGTGGAGATTGTCTCAAACTACCACATTACTATAATTTTCAAAGATAAACCCATGTGACTAAAAACGTCGAAGTGAAATATGCCGTCATATAACTTCTAATCATGGGGAAATAAATTCGTTTGCAACACGATCTGGTTTTCATTGATGTTCAATTGCATTGTGGACAATATTAATCACATCATTTAAATGTCCAAAACCGTTTGGCCGTCCAAAATATAATTAACTTGCAGAGATCCTTTGGTCCATACATGTTCAGTCGTATCAATTTATTTCAATAAATCACTTATCAACGAGGAAGATTAACTTGTATATTTAATTATGGATATGTCATAGACACGAAAATATAAATCAGGTCATCTTGTGAGAATTCTGAAATTGTTCAGATAATCTTAATGAATTATTAATATCTTGTTCGAAGTTATGGGTAATATGCATGATATGCATACTGAATGTCATATTGAAGAATGACTTATCATTTGGTACGAGAAGTTAGCTTACAAAGTCATTGTTATCCATATAGGACGCTGTTTTTTATAAGAAGTGGTTTGAAGCATGTAGTTATAGATTAAACTTACCCTGGAGTTAACACGCGACTAAAACCGAGCAAGGCTTATGAAGGAGGCGTTCCCGTCAGACGTCAAGCAGCATTTGTAATTTAATCTCATTTAGTTTCTAATTTACGACAGTTTTTTTCACCAAACCATGATAAGTGCCCAGTACCAATTAGATCAACCGGCTAGTAGTGTATTTCATATTTAAATGTATCATCTATGCAGACTAAAGATATTTTCACAAGAAGCCTTACTCGTGTCCCCCAAATTTTATGAATTTCACATGCGTACAACGTCTTCACAAAGATTTTAGCGATTTATAGCTCATAACACATTTAATTCGTAGTTCGTACAATTGTCACTCTATCATTGTCATCAATATTGCGTGTTAGAATGGGAAGTGTGAGTCTCAAATTATCTCTCAGCTTTGTTCTGAACAATCAAGTTTGTGTAAGTACAGGGGGTGAAGGTTTAGAGCCAAGGTGAGGGGGAAGCATGGAGTTTTGGCCTCACGGGCGTCACACCGTGGGAGGTACAAACGTGCAGTACATCAAGTTTGTTACTATAGCGAAGTAGTCGTCATCATATGAGTTGTTTGCAGAGCTAGGTTGTGTTTTGATAAGCGGCGTTGCTTCACAGCACTGAGCAGGAACAAAAACAGAAGATCGCGCGATAAAGTAAGATAAATTAGCCAAAACTGGACACCTGCGGAGGCAAACACTTAGTTTGCTGACAGTAGCGGCATATGCTGCATAGTATATTGCTCAAGGAGAACTCCGTTGAGTGTGGAAAAACAAGATTGCAGATATCAACCCTAAACACTGATTCTTAATAATTGTGCAATGTAAAATTTCTACAATGGTACATGCAAGCTTTCTTTACTAATCTGGAAATATCACAAGATACGCCCATAAACAATGCCAAATAATAACAGCGTAACGGCATCATAATATAGTTCGTTGCCTTAACAGGATTTTATATTAACTTTTACAGAATCATTTCCTTCACCTACTTTTAAATTATGAAGTATGTCTAAAGCTACTTGTTCATAGATAAAAGTGGGTTTCATATATAATGAGCAACAGGAAAAAATAGCGTGTAAGAGTTAAGTTGCAACCCAATCGCGGCTATGACTCTCTTTGATCACAAGGTATCCGAAACCTGAACGGATTTCGTTTGAAATCTTAGTGCACAACAGATTCTGTTTCGTCGATCTATCCACAATAGTTTGATTGAACAATTTAATATGGAAAATGTTCGATATAAACAAGTGCATTCTTAGTGTGGGGTTCACATGTGTTATACAAACATCCTGGAGAAGTAGCTTGAAGTATGTAAATAAACACATCAAGTCTAATGTTCACCAAGATGTCATCATTAACAGTTCAAATATTTACCTACAACACAAGACTTGGGGAAGTTTCTTCCTCTAAAATGCCGCCATTGCCCCATTGAGTGACCAAAAGTGATACTGCCGGAACGAAAATGACTAATGTAGCTTTAAAATAATATCTTGGGAAATTTTAATTTTAAAATCGGGTGAGATAAAAACATTACTGACTGAATCTGGGGTCATTTTGATGTTTACACGACGGAAACAGTTTGCATCGCCAGACTAGAATCAAATGAAGACCACCAGAGCTTTGATGTCCATCACTTGCGTACAATTAACACTCTTTTGAAGAACTCAGGACCTACTCAATTTTTTTATTTGCCCTTTACGGTCGAAGTTTGTGATGTCACTCATTCCCAGCCTTCTTCGCGTAGATCACCAAAGGGCATGTAACAGGAATTTTGCCAAAGTTGTGCGAACACAGGAAATGGGAGTTACCCCAAATGTTCAAGTATTGAGATGATGACACACAACATGCTCTATTATAATCACAGCCGACGACATTGCATATGAGATCTTTCCATTTAAGGTGATTTCTAACTGTGGCAACGATCCACATTGAAGAACCTTGGGGCAAACTGGAAACAATTCAATGGCTGGAAATAATACATATTTTTTCTCTCAAATACTAACCATAAATGGATCGTTTCGCGCACCAAATGCGTTATTTTACCTGCCCTAGGATCTTACTTGAAGCATCAGATGTTGTTCTGTATTATTAAGAAAAACCTATTTCAATCAATCAATCATGCAATGAAACTTCGTGTCTGACAATACTTATTTCGTTAAACAGCGTCATTACTAAGAAGGTAAAGCATATTGCATTGTCACAAAATGACATTCTTTTCTTTATGCAGTTGCGACTGTGATTACCCCAATAAAAACATTACTCGAAACTAAAAAACTCGGTTTGGTTTTAATAATAGCCAGTATGTAAAAAAGCGAGACTATTCTGGAAAATAATCATCAATACGGAAATGCTGTGCTAGTGTGCTGAGTACAGTGAGTGCAACAATAACATCTCTCACTTGGATTGAGTATTCATGTTCGCATGACTTATTGGGAGAAACTCAGTTGGCTTGTCACTTCCACACAGGGCGTATACCTGATCGAAACCACTAAAAGCCGAATTAAGATATTATAAGAGGGTTGTCATAATCCTGACATGAATCTTGCTAGCGCCCTAGCATTAGGCCAATCTTTGTATTATCAACCTCTCCATACAGCGTACATCAGTATTTTTAATATTAAAACCACGTATCTTGCATAGCGCGCATATTATGCTAATTAGGTAAGCAACATAATGTTCTCGTATTACTATTGATTAAAATAGAGGTAAACTGCACGCAGATATTTCTTCCATACTGAGGCACACTGTGAACTTTTCACAAGATGATTCTCTACCGCGTTATTGAGCAAAATATTCTTCTGTGAAAGCACGATGAAAACAAAACTGTTTACATGCAATATTAATGGTAGACACCAATTAAATTATCTTGCAGTTAATGAGCTCAATAATAATTCGAAACGTACTCTCGGCACTGATTCAAGTCTATGTGTCACTGTGTGATTTCTAAACAACCTACATGTCTTGTCCATGCCATGTTAGTCTTAAGTGAACATTTATCGCAGACATATTTCATGTTCAACTAAAAGGCAATGTTTCTAAAAGCCCACGCTTGTACATGCAGAAAAACGTCTTTCACACTTACTTTGTTTTTTTCATCGTGTAACTTACATGTAATATCACACACAATTTAGTGTCAGGTATATCAATAGGTGGCCATTTGATTGCCAGAAATATTACGCCATTGAGCTATTGATTTAGTTGATCAACTTGATGACTGAAGCGTATTACAATTGCGGTATAAAATGTCCATCAATAGAAATGATATCCTACTGTAATTCTTATGATGTTATATATACTCTCAATAATTACATTTTGACTCTTGTAAGTGTTCGCAAGGCTAACTGTCTCCACGAACGAGGATTACATTTTACGCAGCATTTATCAAGCCATGTTCTACATGAACAAACACTTGGCCTTATGCACTTCATATAAGACTAGTTCAATTGCGGTATATCCTGCCCTACATCATCTTTTTTGTGTATGCTGCATTAAAACATGGTTGTTTACTAAATGTACATACAATACAAACATGAACTACACCACTTGACTGATGCTCACGACACATAGTATTTACGAAATAGGCACAGGTGGTAAGCTTAGCTTAGATACGAAATACGCACGCGCGACAAACTTTCTTGTCCTCACCAGTTCTCGTTTGTTTTTGTTAAACATTGCAATGCCATTTAGCAGTAGGACTATGACCGCGTGTTCAACATGACTATAGTATTTCTCACGTTATAAACGAAAGCGGTCGAGCCTCCAGGCTTTATGACCGCAAAAACGGGTTTTTACCTAAAACTTCAGTAATATATATACTGCTATATACAGGTACAGTCTTATCTCACTGCTTACCGCATTCATCGCAAAACAAGCAAATTAGGTCGTAACTTGTAACATAATTTGTTAATACAAACTAATTTAGCATCTCATATGAACACGGTTACTTACGTTTATAGAAGACAACCCGCCTACTTTTTATGCCGGTAGAACGACGGCTTTCGCTGCTAGTGCATGACAGAAAAACACCACAGAAGAACAAGGCAAGAACCATACTTCTTACGATCAACATCATTATCAATATCAAGAGCGTGCCTGTGTCGCCTTTTGTTCAGCCGTCCAGAAGCGATTTCCAACAGAGATGATGTGTACTGATTTCTTGTGAGTATAATGGTGACGCTAGCAAGGGCGATACTTATGACACCCTCGGAATAAAGTTGAGTCGACTTAAAACTGATTGAATGTTAACCGTCGGATTAAGACGGTTAGCTGTTCAGGTGGTGAGGTCGACAAGTCACTGACGATCTTTTAATGAAAAGATAATTGGCACAGTTCGATGGCCGCAGCTCGTTTAACCGCCGCGCACGATGCAAGGAGCTGAGGTTTTGCAGCTATTGACAGAAGGAAGTGTGCGGCGTGCGATGGCGGTATAGCCTGCTGTGAGGTGACGACTAACAAAGAGCATTTGACCAAAGGACGTCCATTCCAATGACACGCCAAGCACATATCTCAAGGTGACACCACCATCACCAGGGAATAAACATAAGACAGAAATATAGGTTTATTTACTGTGTCAATCTTAATTGTTGCAGCATTACAGACACGACGTAATAACATGTTTTTCTTTTGATCATAATCAATATTGTCAACAATATGTTCATTTGAGAAATACTGCACCACCTTTATGTAAATGCGTGATATTATCAAGTGTAGAACAATGTTCGCGCGCACGACTGCGGATCATCTCTGTAATATTTTTTTCCAAACTCAGAAGTTATTACGCTTGACTTCTCGTCACAGTCACTCTACACTTAGCTTTCCTTTTTAGCGTTTTTGAACCAAAAATGTTTCAGTTGGACGGATACATTGATTTTGGTAAACCTGCCAAACACATCTGAGCATGCGCTTTGCGCATCGATAGCTGGGCATGCGCAAATAAATAGCCTTAGACATGTTCAAAGATATGCACACATGCGCAAAATGAAATATTGAAAACGATGACATTCGTTTACAAATTTTTGTTTTTCCATAAAAGACCAATGTTGGATAAATAAAAGTTCAAACGCGAGAAATACCGTAACACAGGACGCAATTTCGATTAACATAAATAGCGGTATCCAATATCACGAGTCATGTTATTTATGTTTACTTCGATAAAAGTCGTTAATAATAGATGTCAAAGAACAAAGATTACATCAGTGTAGAACGATTTTAATTATATCCTAGAGATAAGTGATGTATGTCCTAGAGCTGTATACTCCATGACAGATCTGCTGGTGCAGTAATTCGCCGGAAAATGTAGAGACGCTATAGATCTTTTAGAATGTAACACCTCAGAAGGACGCAATAGCAAGTCGTCTGACATTGGGGTAAACCACCTCATAAGGATTACACACAATCATTAAACGTCGCACTGAGTGTCTTTAACTTAGCCTTCTGTTTGTCACGGGTCATGGAGCATGTCGGACTCGACACAGCGGGCATCCAGCAACAACAACACTGCATTGTGATCCTTATCAACGCTATACAAATGTTTTCCACTATTCTTAATTGGTGAATTACTTCCAATGAACATTTATCTTCATAGTTTTCAGTTATAAAGATAAACAGTCTAGACTAAAAACTGTTTCTCTGAATTCTTGATCGATTCCTAAGTTCCATATCACTTTTACCTTCTGTTGGCCGCGATATATCGTGCTTGGTTAATGTACTACAGAACAGTTGTGACTTGCGTCACGTAATATGGTGCTTGCTTGAGGGTACTATGGAATACTGCATGGTGCTTGGTTGAGGAAACGTAAAATTGTCGTTCTTACTCATCGTTGGCAAATTTATAATGATCATTTTACAATCTCTCAATGTAATTTTCTCAATGTAATTTAACTGATGACTCAACCAAACTAAAAAGTAAAAGAGCTACTGATGTGATGCACATTAAAAGATTTTACATACGTTTTTGTGCTCTATACAATACTCTTTTGTTGTTATATAACATCTGGCAATTCTGTTCACACCTTACCAAAATTAATTGGACATGATACCACCATAAGTAGCTAACTACAGTACAGGTATTTAGTGATTCTTTGGCAAAAAAGGCAATCAACTCTACATTTTCAACTTGGTAATGTGTTTTTTTGAGATAAACATCAACAATTTACATTTTACTTTGGAATACTACGACACACACAGCTTCAAAAGCATTTTGCACAATTTATCGCTTAGTGGTTTACTCCGCGGTAAGAAAACCGAGACAGTTTAAAATGCTGAGAAGGCAGTCTATTTACAGACATTGATCATGCATGGGCGCCTGAAACGGCGACTAAAAACTTGTTTGTGGAAAAAAGAAAGAAATATATGGTGCAGACGTTTCTGGAAATTTTAACACGTACACGAAATTCCCCAGCACTGAAGCAGGTGTGGAGTTGTCGTGAGAAAGTCTTAAATTCTAAAATACTCTAAATCCTGAACATAACGGTGAACGGGAGAAGCACAGTGCACAATACTGAAATCTCAGTAAATCTTATAGAAGTCAAAATTTTGTAAAAGATCCACAAGAGTAACCAAAGACAAGTGAACAAATGAAATATCTTGCAGAAAAACAGGTAAACAGAAGCAAAGGTAATCCAATCAATAGAAATAATAGTATTGTCTACGAAGGTGTGATAGAATCTGTCTAGGAACTGAGGTCTAAGGTACCCATCGTGAGCTATAGACTGCTATACAGACTGATTGGGGGGCTGGACCTAGATTCAGACGGAGGGACATCAGATAGTCTGTATAGCACGCTAGTAGTCAGCAATAGACTGCTATACAGGCTGTCTGATTGAGGGCTGGGCCTGCATAGCACGCTAGTAGTCAGCAATAGACTGCTATACAGGCTGTCTGATTGAGGGCTGGGCCTGCACAGCACGCTAGTCGTGAGGTTCTGTTTGCATAATTTGGCAACATTTGCCAGAAAGTAAATAATTGTTTTGCACGCCGTCACATACAAAATATGGCATTAATATGAAACCATACGCTCTACGCAGTATAAATATTGTTTATGAAAAAACCCTTTTAAACTACGTCAAACAAGAATAATTTTTCTTACCTTCCACTTCTTTGCACACTCGATACCAAATGACTTCTTTTAAAAATCTGCATTGCTTGAAACTTGGTTCTGTAGAAATAAAAGTTATTCATCAACGCCTTGTGTGTTACAGTAAAGGCCGAAGGTAAGGTTGGTGTTGGACAGGGGGGAGTTGCATGATACCTGAAGGCTTAATTTAGGATTAGTGTTAAGTTGACAGCGATTAGTATTAATGATCACGTGTTTGTTTTCTCTCCTTTTATATACCTATATTAAGAAAGTTGCTAAGCTTGTTCAATCATTCACAGTAAAGTAGCTACAATCAATAATCAATCAGAACAGTTTCTGCACGTCCTATAACATGCTGAAAACAGGCATTCTACGAGAAACGCCATAACAAAATCTTAGGGCTGTTCTACATTGCCGGATATAATTATATAAAAAAACTGTGTAAAAAAGGAAATTTCAAGGCATTAATAAGACGGCTGTCAACATTGTCGACAGATTAAAATGGGTTCCCGTGTATTGTTCATTGATTAACGGAGTATTTTTAAAGAACTTTGTTGCATCTTAGCCAAATAATAGTTAGTTTCAATAACTAATGTGATAGTTATGCTGCATCCAAGAAAGGACAATTACAGGTTCGCTCACACCGTGAGAAATTGTTCCGTCACATTCGTCTATGAATATTGTTACAATACATTATGACCAAAATAATATGATTACTTGATCATTATTTGTTCCTCGGTTATCATAAAACGTTATTACAATAACCTCAAAGCAATACTACATTGCGCACGGCATAACCTTTAAGTCTATATTTAGTTAATATCTCATCTCTAGGTGTGGCCACACACCCTTTCTTCAGGCACCAGTCCACACCCATCGAAGTTTTAAATAATACGCATATTATGCTAATTAACAAAGTACACCCCTAGGTAACCCGTTAAAAATCACCAAGCTAACAAAAGATGATTTTACTCGTCTACTGTTACAAACACAGGTTTGTGCAACAATTTCAATCAATCATGTCCCATATCGCAATAGAATAATGATGATTAACATAATACTCGGGCTAACACCAATCAAGCAATTTCGCTCGTCTACGTCAGGATCGTCAAAAACACAGGTTTGCGCAACAATGTGACTATGGTTGGTGGAGGAAAGTAATCAAGTATGTCTCATATCCCAATATAATAATGATTATTATCAGACATCATGTCGCCAAACACACACACACATGTGGTGTAGTTTTACTGCAAGCCGGTGTCGAGGCGGCCTTCTCAAAGTGCACCAAACAGGCCACCTTTTAGTTAATCCAGGATAAGACGTATAAGACTTTAATCTGTCCATTAATGTGAGCATTTAG
This sequence comes from Virgularia gustaviana, assembly GCA_025770025.1. Classification (NCBI taxonomy): domain Eukaryota; kingdom Metazoa; phylum Cnidaria; class Anthozoa; order Scleralcyonacea; family Virgulariidae; genus Virgularia; species Virgularia gustaviana. Next base: position 16,107 of record JAOTOK010032412.1, read on the forward strand.
ACAGAGTGATCGACGACGATTAAATATAGCTTAAAGGTTATAGGGTGGAACTCCCCCCCTGCTCACTTGTAATTATAACAGCTAAAAGTATCTAGAATAAAAAATGTCACACACCACGAATCTTAAATTATTCGTATTTAGTTCTCCATTAGGTCTGTCCAATGAACACGGACATTCCCTAACACGTGTTATCATCGTGTATTAAGAACAATAAATAACGCACTTTATGTGTCTGATATTGCATCGATAATCTTGCGCCAAACCATTCATTGTATATTCATGACAGGAAAACACTTTGCAAGCGTCAAGATTAATTCACCTTCCATTTCCTTAGATCTGTATTTTTTATTGCAGCTTTTATGTCAAGTTCGTAATGAGATATTTGAAAGCGTTCCAAGAATTTAGACCTTTTGTCTTAGGAAAGTTTCTTTACACCTAAATCGGAAGTGACTTGTGTGAGAAACATGACGGCGATAACATTGAGATCTCATCAGAGTGAGTTGTCATTTAAAACTGTTAAACAGCTGATCCTGAAATATGCAGTATATGAAATATACCATTCACATATCTAGAAATAAAACCGCCAGAGAGATATTAGAAATAATTTAAAACCCCTTCCGCTATCAGGCTAACTGCAAAAAGATATCTTATAAAGTTTTAGAAAGTTTCTCAGAGCTAAAGAATGATATACGTAATACGAGAATTTCTCTGGCATGAACTCGTTCTCTTTCCAAACGTCATGGGGTATGTTTTCATTAGGTGGAACCCCATGTGTCATTAGCACACGTCGCGATCTTTCTGAGCTTTGTGGGAAAAACAGCTTTGTATGATTTTGTCAATTTTAAATTTTCCGCTAGCACGAACAATAATTAGCTGTGGCGGGGTTGTGTTAAGGACGTTGTCACATGACAATGAATAGGTTGTGTGGGAACAATAAAGCTGGAGTTTACAAGCAGCGAGCAACAACAGCGCAGGTCAATAAGGTTATACCACCTTGAAAGAGACTATAAGAAGATGACTAAAGAGCAGAAAGAACCAATGTCGCTTTCTATGATATTATTAAACCTATTACAATGTAAACTTGTATGCATTGAAAAAAATCGCTGTCGAGAGATAATGTAAGAAAACCAGACACATGCCGCGATTTTGTTACGATTGGAGGAAGCACGAACTCTTCCATCTGTAATCTATGTTGAGTAACATTTGACAAAGTAAAAATCAGCTAAGAGTATGACAAGCATGCGCCACGTTCACTGCGTATTGTGTAACTAACATGAGCATGGTAATGTATTGTCATTGTGTAATTGTGTTATGTTCTTGTATTGGGTACTGCTTCCACAGGAGAATGTTTCTTGGGCGGTAGTCACACCTTGACGTGATGACAGCTGAGTGAACTGATCATACCACAGGACACCTACTGCATGTCATCACCTTTTTAAACAAATAAACACTAACTGAGGCTACCGTAGGAACGTTAGTAGGCAGAGTCTGGCAGACAGACATTACCCTGTAGCTTCATGAAGGTTCGCAAAGGTTTAGGAGCTGAGATGCTCATGAATACGCTAAATGATTTTAATTCATATTTTTACTTTTTCCATTTTATCATTCATAATACTAACGAGCACTAGTGTAAATGCTCCATTTGAGAAAAATGTTTTGGTTTTTCCACGAACTTAACTTCATAATATCTTTTTTGGAGGTATTGTCATTCTTCATTTTATTTTATCGAGCCGAAGTCCGCAAGAAAAGGATTCCACGTAATATTCAAAAAATGTTTACATAAAAAGTTTATAATTCCATTCGGAAACCATGCACAGATTTCTCACGTTCATTTTCAGTAGCTACATGGTATAGTATGGCTTATGAAAAATCTGTTAGTATAAAATGCATGTAT
>JAOTOK010032413.1:0-10762 GCA_025770025.1 Virgularia gustaviana
TGGCTTGTGGTTGCTACGGTGATGGATCGCGTGGCTATGTGGATATTCACCGTGGTACTTTTGGGAACAATCATAGGCATTTTTTACCAAGCGCCTGGTTACGTTTCCTAAACTTCTTTACTGAACGGGAGTTAGCGTACGTCGTCCTGGAACGAGCCAGATGCATCACGGTACTATTGGAGATGGAGCACTGAGCGAAGCTCAAACGATTATATTTAATATAGTTTGAATAAAATGCGAACAAACTAGATTGGGAAAGAATGCGACTATATCAAAACCTTATACCTTAAAACTGCCTTGAGATAAAGTCTTTTCTGGTAGCATGATTGATGTAACAAGTGTTTGCTGGCCATAAAATGATGAAAAAGAGCAGTTAGTAGTTCTCTGGCTGAAATTCTTACTGAGTACTGATCGGATATTTTCGTGCCAGTCGCATAGAATATAGTGATCTATAGGATAGAAATGCCTCGTGTTGTCCGTTCACGAAAATGATCCTTTTTAGACGGTGTTTTGTAAACCGTTTTGTGACCTAAAATTATCTTTGAAGAGTATCCAAAAACCATAAAATTTTGTCACAAAGGCACATTAAGGTATGAGGGCTTTGCTATTGGTTGTTTCAGTTATGTTTCCGTACATAGTTTCCTAAAACTTCCACAGTTTGTATTTGTTCGTTCCCAAAGACATTGCTTTCTAAGGCATAACATGGAGGGGAACATTAGTAGTGTCCCATGATAACATGGTATAATGCGATGTCATAATGCTGACAGTCACAGCGAATGTTAAATCTCGATATAAGTAAAGGGACATTTAGTTGTACATTTAGTAATAGGTAATAACCTATATAGTATAGTTGATATCCATATAGGATCCTAAAGACCTTGTAGGGTTCTCTCCAGGCGATCCCATCAGATCCTATAGGGTTCTGTACGGCCCTTATAACCGGATCCCGTGTAGGGACTGGGAACCAATTGCTTTAGGATCTGGTCACGATTGTGTTTGCATTGCATAGTCTGCGTTTCTCATTTTGTCAGAATCTTAATCAGGATCCGGCTGCAAAACTTTAGTATAGGCGCTTGAAAAAATCCTAAGTTAGATCATAGACAGGATCTTATGGGATCAACAGGATCTTGTATAAGATCCTACATGATCCTCAGTATCCTATACAAGATTTCTACATGGGTATAGTTTCATACGTAGAGATGATGTATTTTTGTTGGTATGAGATGTTGCTAAATACGATTTAATTCAACAACAACTTTCAACAACACGTTCAACTAAGCTTAATACCTACAGCTTGTTTAAAACAAAAAAATATAATTTAGTTGATAGTTGGTAACCAACACGCACTGTCTGTTTTATTTATTTTCTAGCAATAAGACTTTAATATTATATCACGTAAAAACTATTTGTACGAAGGTTTTTAAATAAAAGATATTGTTTGTACTGAAAGCTATGTTCTCCGATGATAGCGACCAAGGCTAATGGTAAATACACAAAATAAACTGATTTCGAGGAAAATTGCTTTTGGCAGTTTCGGCTAAATTCACAAACAGAACATAACAGTTTGTCATTGTGAATGGGATCATTAAATGATAACTAAGAATTGTTCATATTTTTAAGGCTGGCGTACACGATAGGTGATACGACCAGTTTGTCGTATAGGATTGTCATTTTGGAGGATGTAATTTAGTAGTTTAGAAATCGCTGGATCCATGACATGTATATTGAACTGATATATACCCCGGTAGAAATTTTGGGCAGGATCCTGTAGGATCTTTTGGATCTTGACTAGGATTTCTACAAGAGTAGCCACTGTTTTTAAATATGACCAGGGAGCAAAATAACCTGCATGCAAGTAGAGAGTATAATAGATAAAGTTCGCACACAGAGCATTTACTCCTATGGATATAGAGGCCGATCGGCGGAACCTGACTGGCCCTGATTGGATCACAACGTTATCAGACTATAAAGTAATCAACTACGAAACAATTTTAAGATTCCTCTAAAATACAACGATAGTAATTTTGATTTTATTGAATCGGAGATTATGAAAACAATCGTATGCCTGCCATTATGCTTCAATTCAATTTCAAACCGGTTGTCAAAAAAGGGACAGTTTTTTCGTCTTAATCTTTTGCCACGTCTTCTCAAAACGAGAAACTTATCTAGCGCGACATAATCCCAATGGCTCCACGCCTCTGCACTAAACATGTTGAAAGACCGATTCGATGACTTACTATCATCACAAAGTGAATTAAAATTCTTGTGATTTAACCTTGTTAAAGTCCTCTTGATAGAACTATGTTATTCTACTCTACATATAGCCATCTAATTTTAAAATACAAAAAAACAATGTGGATGATGGTCACACCACTTAACAATGCAAATTGTCACACAAAGTCTGCGTGCACTATCTGCAACATCCATTCGTCTAGTTGCGGCAAATATCCTTCAGGATATATATTCCAGACAATATGGTGTAGTTTTATTGTGGGGAAAGATAATCGACCAAATTCCATAATACAAGAATCCAAACCCCGGAACACTTGTTTCTCACTTGTTCAAAAGTTTGCCAAAGTCATTGCTGTTATACTTGCCGGAAGCTTTGTTAAAATTTTCCCCTACTAACAGTAACTTGTTCAAACTTGACATCGACCTCATAATTTCAGGCGCCCTATATAAAGACTACACCAAATATCACAGCTAGAGGTCTATTCCCAGTGTGACACTTCAGCATTTTGTAGCTGACTGACGCCAAACGATTTTACTCTTTAATTGTCAAATTTACGTAATTTGGGATCTCACAGGATTAAGAATTTACGAAGAACCCAGCTTTGCTTTAAACCAATAAAATACACACGCGAAAATCTCACAAGCTGTAACAGGATGTCTTCGCAACAAGCTTGCAGCAAGCTTGTTATCTAGTTGTAACAAGGCTGTTCGTTTACCGAGTTGCTACAGCCTTGTGGATATCAAGTTGTTAACAAGTTGATGCTTGCAGGACGATGTCAAGATATTAGAACAGCAAGCTTGTAGCAAGACTTCAAAATGAACAACTTGTTACAAACATGATATCAACTTGTTGGTGACGTGTCAACAAGTCAGGGACAAGGTATGCGAAGACATCGCGGTCGGGGCTTGATATAGCAACCATGTAGCAAGTCTGTGGCGGCCTTGTTACAATTTGTGCGATTCCCGGCATGTGTATGTTAGAGTGTGTTATTCCGCATGCGCATTGTCTACACATGTAACAGGTGGCCGGAATAGCCCTAAGGTATCACTGATATTAGTTTCATGATTTGTCCGGGCAACATTGATCTCATATAGCGTGCGTATTTGAGGCACTGGCAGGAACTAACTTGACATAAAGCAAGAACAGTGAGAACTTAAAGCTCAAATCTAAATCTGGCATACATTTCTTTCAAAAAAATACCACATTGCAATGTTAGAGAGCGATGGAAAAGTCAAATTGACAGTTTTTTCATCATACTATAACTGCATGCTATATTATAGACAGTATACTGCTTGAAAAAATGAATAATGCACGGCCAGGATTTCATTGTTACCATTAGTATACTGTTTGTTGTGATTGCATGTGTATGGCTCTTACAATAAGCTGAATCAAAATCGGTTTTCATGTTGCTAGCATTTGGCGTACATAAAAGTTGACACTGAGTGTTGATAAAATAAACCCCTTTCGAATAACATTTATTTCTTCAAACTTAATATGTTTAATACGAGCAAAGGAGACATCATTTTAACATTAGAAAAAAAACAGTAACCCACGCCGATTATAGAGTCGGTTAAATGAGATTATTTTTGCCGCATGGGAAAAATTAAAGTAGATTACAACATAGAGTCACGTGGTGGCAAATCACGCTGGGACAAAATGCCACCGGTTCGGGTAAAATAACAAGACATATTTTTATCATTGTAATATACTTATTTAATTTTTCAAATATTTTCTCTTCATTGATTTCTAGCCGAAGACTATCAGTTCTGAATATGCCTGGTTGATCTGACCTTGCCCTTGTTTTATACAATGATTTACTGATTGTAGTTAGTTCCATATGATCATTTGCTTCAGCATTTGTAATCTTTTCCGGTCCTGATAAGCCTACACAATATAACTTTGACAACAATTGTTTGCGCATGTGTTTGTTAGTTCTACATTATTCTATAATTATAGGTTGTATTTGAATAACACTAGACAGTGATAATCTTTCATGGCTTGCTTGAATGAGAAATCGAAAGACTAAAGCAAAATGGCAATAGGGAAAAACTTAAAATGAAATGAATTATTTTCTTCGTTCCAATGACAATGTCAAATCATGAAGAGGTTGTTATGAATAGCAAATATTTGACAACTAGTTTTGATTTCTGAAAGAATGGAATTTTTTACGTGTATATTGTATATAAACTTAATTAGAGTCAACAGTGGAATGCAGCTCAGATCTCAATGTTTTGTAACACTAGACGTAGTATATGAAATTAATAAGTATAGGTAATATCGTGTGAGCCACACCCTGTAGGGATAACAAGATGACAATCATTTTTTGCGGATTATTTTGAACGAAAATTTCGGATTAAGAACAATTGTTTGATCTACGCGAAGATACGGTGATTATTGCAATAAAGCTGTAAAAATTGCCAAAAAGACAATCATGGAATTAAAGTCAGGTGGAAGATTGGAAGTTGAGGTGTTAACAACCATAGCGCAAAATAAAAAGGTTCTTTCATTATACACTCCCTACTCGTAACGTTGACAACAGAAAACCCCGAACACCCATCTCATATAGCTGTGCAATTGATTATATATGTTTTCCGTTGGCATGCATTGTTTTATGGTTTGAAAGACAAATCTGCATTCTTACATGTCATTTTGCGCTATCGATGGTATGAATTCAAAAATTGAATGCCTTATAAAAATCTGTTTATGTTCAACCCAGATTGGTAGTTGACAACCGTTCAAAACGCAAACTTGCCTAAAATAAACTTTGAAAGGACAAGGAGTACCCGTAACGAAATTGCGAATACAAAGCAGGGATTCCACTGCTAATGTTGTGATCCATGTTATAAACAAACATTATAGAGTTATCTGCTTATAGCCGATTGTCATTTTGGCGTATAAAATCAAACTAGAATAGTATGTTTAACCTTGTTTAACCAATCATATCTCGACAACTGCGTAAGGCTGGTTGCTCGGCTTGATTTCATATGCCAAAATGACAATCCGCTAACCCGGGTGGGTGGTATCCAGCTGTGCCACACATGCATTGCTATGGGAGAAAAAACAGATGTTGTCATTGATTATAAATAAAAAAGCTATAATAACAAACTAGACATATTACGAGACCATCTAGAATAGCACTTGAGAATGGTTTACTTTGAAATTATTGTTTACATAAGACGAAACTTGAAATTCTTTCAGCCATGAACATGCGGCCAGAAGTTCTTGTAAACAAGTGTTAACGATATTGTCATCAGGCCACATAAACAGCCATCGTTAGCGTCATGTGACCCAGCAGGTACCTGCACGACATAACACGTTTAGTCTGAGTCGAAATAATTACCAAACATCTTGATAGTTCCTCGCTAATTTAACTCATACTAAATTTAATCCATTAAAAATGATGTCTACTTGCAGTAGAATACAAAAACTGCCATTTATACTAAATACACAGTGTTTATTGCAAAACTAAAAGTAACCACAAATATTAACTTTTTGAGGGAAAACCCTCGGAAAAGTAAATGCTGACTAAACACCCATTTGCATGTGATGACGCCGTTCGCCTTGCGCGAAGTCTGCAAAACCACTGAAACTTTGCAATGATATTAAAATCCAGTTTCCAGCCGATAAATTGTTCAAGTATAAAATGAAACATGCTCCAAACAAAGGATGCATTTTGGAATTCAATATTTGAGATAAACACGAGGCGAAAATTATACAAAGGCGTCTATAATTGTCTTCATCTCTCAAATAATGTCAGCTCACAGTGAAATTACTATTTCATCTTTGACTTCACAGATCGAAGTTGACTTTTAAAATTTTACTTTTTCCAACGTTATTAACTACGTAAAGGATTAGCTACTCTTACACAAGAAAAAGTTTAAAACATTTCGATAAATTTTTGCAAAAAGGCAGACGAAGTTTGTCATTCAGGGGAAGAAAAATTCTGTAAGAACCTTTAATAATTCATAAGTCAGCTTGTTTTTTTTACTTTTACTGCAGGGGACGTATTGTCTCAGGAAACGAGGTAAATATGCTAAACATCAATCATTTTATCTTGTTTGTGACTGTTTTGCAACGGCAAATCTACTTGTGACGACTGAAAGAAACTTTTACGACAAAAAAATGAGAAGTTAATGGCATTTTCAACATGTTTTCAATATTGAAATACGGGAAGGGTGTTCATGAACGCATGACTGCCATACTAAGTACAATACACGAGTGGCAGACAAAAAGCCTACTTTCTCGGCAACAAACACTTCATACGCCCGCTGAAATTAAGCAAAGTAATCTCAAAGACAGAGACACATTGACGCATTGCTTTACAAGATAAACCTATCAGAAAGCCGAAACAATCTTGATAGACTATTAGTATTAAAATGCACAAGCATGATTCTGTGGTTTCATGGTTTCATATGCACAAAAACAAGTAGTTCAAGGACAAGAGTCACGGAAAACGTACTCGGATTTGAAAGCAAAACCAAAACAAATTTGCATTTAAAAACGACGTTTTGTGATACAGTTATCAGTGACAGGGTAGATTTATGGCCGTTTGAGGTCGTTAGTTCACAATGCTTCACGATTATTCCACATACACCTATTATGATGTCATAGCAGTGATATTTTATTTTAAGGGCATGGTTTGAATAAAAGGATCGTGTTACCATGGTAACTAAACCGCATGTTCCACGCGTCGTTGTTGTTGTTTTCTTTGGTATCTTGTCAATCCCTATCCAGTAATGGATAGGGCGCAGCTATAATCACTTTGTTGTGTGTGCACGATCGAGAACGCGCACGCACAGAGTCCATATTTTTTATATCGATAAACAGTGTCGATCTCGTTCATTTCCACATAACTCAAGTTCTACTTGAAGTTACGCAGATTCGTAAGATTCCAGTTGGGTCAAGAAAGACACACGCGTTGCACACACGCTAGTAATGCTATCAAGCACCCGGCAACCAAGTTGCAGACGGTCAGACTACACGGTCCAACGTAGCAATTCCAAGGTAGAGCACACACGTCGTGCTTTTGCTATTCACAATTCGATCATTTAATTGAAGAAACAATTAAAGTAGTGCGGAGGGGAATCTTGGCGGCCGACTCAATCATTAAGACACCACTCACTGATAGCCGTCAGTCAGCATTGACATTCCAACACACAATTCATGAATGACCCCTATTGCCGTTTCACCAATATACCTCCACGCCAATCACATTCAACATGTAATTCTGGTAACACATACAGCTCTTCCAAACCAAGTTCCTGTACCATGTTAGCTACGATCTCTTCACTCACAGATTCGAGCAATACGGTCGTCTCAAGCGGTGTATCTCGGTGGTTGGTGGTTGTCAGAACACAATGTGGTACCGGGTACGGCGTAGCAGTAGCAATACCGCTGTTGTTAGTCCGCGGTGTCGTTATACCAGCACATGTGTGTTTTCTGCCCAGCAACATCGCCTGAGAAGTGACTGCTAATTTCGGTGACGAAATTGGTCTATGCAAAGTTGTTGTCATTAGAGTTGTTGCGCTATCCATACGCACGGCAGCTGCCATGTTAATATAAACGACACAAAATAAACAACACGATATATAACTTTATATCCCAACAAACGTAGCAGAATTACTAGAATGCAAAAGAAAAAAAAATACGCTACTCAGAATAGCATATAAACATTTACACGGAGATATCATGTAGAAGTACATACAAATTATGAAGTGGAATTGTCAAAATGATCCATAACAGTCTATATATGTTTATATATAAATGCATTGACACAGCCTACCTCCTGGGTGCAGACGTTAAGTACGAGATACTACAGCTAACCTCGCGAGCGTCCTTCCTTTACTATTGAGCCTGTATTGCGTCCGTGATCATCCAATGTATGAAGCCGATGTCGCTGAATGTATCGTATGCTTGGTCTTCTTTTTATAGCGTTCTTTCAGACTCATTTACGTCTTTGCTATTTTTAATATAACGAGGTGTACTGCACGATCGTTATCGCAGCGTCATTCAATCAAAGATGCAACGATGAGCCTCTTTCAACTTTCTTTTTAATTGTTCCCTTTATCAGCACAGACGTACCGGAAATTGGCCATACGAGATAAAACGCGCGGACAGCGATGATAATCTATCCTCACTTTGCGCCGGGTGGGTTTTCCTGTTCGGACAAGTACTCTCTGTGCGTCTCCACACCTTCTTATATGTTGAATTTACAAATATTTATCATAAAACCACCATCCATACTTTATCCAACGTTAAGCTATAGATACTGGGATAAAACAAGCTGCGTCGCCGTGTTTGAAATGGTCTCGCAGCTGAGATGATTATCTTGTAGTAAATATATATTATGATAGAACTGCAATCGTTCCATGAGGGCTAAAAGATAACACACTGTGCATCATTCAAGTTCGTTGTTTTGTGTCAAGAAAGGTCAGTACAAGACACGAAATAATGAAAAGCTCGCATGATCATTAATGAAGCACCTCAAGACAACAGAGCCACAATCAGCGGATGTCATTATTATCATCGGAATGTCAAGTCATGCATTTCACTAGTGTTCTGGCATATTTTTCCTCCGCTTTTTTAAAAATTCGTGTTCACGACACCTGATGGCTTGTTTCGGCAAGCTACCAGCTTAATTCTCTCTTAATGGTATTTGCCAAATCCCCCTGAAGTGCTGACATGGAGCAAAACGTACTTATGCAAAGCAACCCAAATCGCCCAAATGAATGTTTATTCATAGTACCAAGTACCACCATCAGAACTTGCTTACGGCTGCCTATTGTTGTAGATAATGACTCCGGATTATACAATTATCAAAGAGAGCTACGTGTCGCCTTGTGACTGAACATCTTCCTGTAGAATATAGCCGTAATGAAGACAACTTTACAAGGTGTCTCAAAAAAACGCAACCACTTAAATATGCAAGAATATTTGTATTGTTCTAATGCGCAATAATAAGCACCTCTGAGAATTGAAAATGCTTCTAATCGTGATTTTGTGGATTTAAATGAAGGATTAGGAGCCATTTTGAATTCCCAGAGGTGCTTATCTAGTGCGAGCGTTAGAGCGATATTAATGCTCTTGCATATTTTAGTCGCGTTTTTTTAGACACCCTGTGTTGAGGGTCGCACATTTAATGGAACTATGCATGTATGTGTGTTTGTCCGGGGGACCTCCCCCCTCCGGAAAATTTTGAAATTTGGATCTCCGAAAATACGTTTCCTGGCAATTTGAGAAATAAAGTTCTTGTTATCAGAATATAGAAAATATGTACAAAGCCTAATATAGAAAATATGTAAAAAAAATTAACACTTTTGACAAGATTTGCCTACTTATTTATGATAAACAATGTTTGGTAACATGAAATCTCGTTTCGCCTAATGTCAGGGCTCATCAGCATGCCTAGGAACAATTCAGTAGCAAATTGAATGCTCAAATGGGTCCGACATAGACAGTCAAAATCTGCCAACACTTTTTGATATTTGCACTCACAAACAGGCAAAGAACCTCTAAGCCTGTCTGGGGACTCTCAATATGGGGTGTCCCCAGAGGAGCAGGGTGGGGTCACCACCACCAATTGAACACTTTAATATTTTCTATTTGCGTATCTTATTATATGTAGTGACGTTGAAGTAAATTAGTGTGAACACAAAAGGTGGGTTCCTCCTCAGATAAAATTTATTTTTTGCATATCTATTAAACCACGAATCGCATAAATTAGCTTGTCCTGCCACAACGCGATGGCAGGAACGGCGATTGTTGCTGGGTTACTGAGGAAAGACTCTCAAATTGCGCTGTACAGCAATGATTAATCGTCTTTACGGAGAACAAAAAGCGGGGTTTTTATTCTAGAGATAATCATTACATTTATAGGACAAGGAGGAAGCTGGCTACGCCACCGTTGCAAAATTAGTAAAATAAAACAGTGGGTGAATGACTTCTAACTCGAAGTTAGCGCTAATCCACCTTTGAACAAGTCAGTCAGTCCTGGGTTTGCTATTAACAACAAGCTTGACACGCAGCATAATTAGTGGCAAATGCAGACGAGATTCTTGCACGACTTACGGCGATTACAACCACATATGATCCTTAGTCCAAACAAGTTCTAGTTAGTTTTGACAGCATGATTATATACCAACGGTTTTTGGTAGGTTTAATAATCGGTGCTACCTTAGGGTTAATCTTCAACAGGTTTAAACTACATGAGAGCACACTATACGTCGGTAAGTTACCTCGATCATGTGTAGAGAGGAATGGCAACGTGAACAATAAAGCAAACAAGGAGAGTGGCGTGCGTCATTTGCTTCAAAGTAATCTACATGCAAGAGAACTGCTATTTATCGGAGTTATGACAGCAAAAAAATATCTGGACACTCGAGCTACAGCTGTAAACAAATCGTGGGCGACGGAGCTTCGACCTGGACATCTTAAGTTTTTCATAAGCGAGAGCAATGAGACAAATTTCAATCATTTGCCGATAATCTCTCTGCGAGGCATAAAGGATAATGAGTATCCCCCTCAGAAGAA
>JAOTOK010032424.1:0-10762 GCA_025770025.1 Virgularia gustaviana
TGGCAGTTCGTGATATATTGCGAAGTTAAAACAATATGCGCAGAAAAGATGCGCAGACGGTGGCACTGCTGCTTTAAGATTACCTTACCTTGCCTCGCCTCTCCTTACCTTACCTTACCTTACCTTACCTTACCTTACCTTACCTTACCTTACCTTACCTTACCTTACCTCAACCTACCTTACCTTACCTTACCTCACCCTACCTTACCTCACCCTACCTTACTTTACCTCACCCTACCTTACCTCACCCTACCTTACTTTACCTTACCTTAAAAGCCTTCAGTGAAACAATGAATCGCAACAAATGCGCATTACTAATAATTCATATTAAAGCCTTAAATGAAGTACTGTCGTTGGTGAAAGACGTGTCCGCTGTACAAAGCATGTGTACATTCGCGGGCGTCTCTCCATTCAAATTTTAAACTATCAGAGAGTTGTGAGGTGACTTTTGTTGCGTTTTTATTGAAAATTTGTGACTCAAGATGCCCAAAAAGAAAACTGGGGCCAGAAAGAAAGCTGAGAAGCAAAAACTACGCCAGAAGGAGATTAGAACATCAAAACAAGACAAAAATATTGTTGAAGTACCATGCAATTTGCAAATGGTATAATTATTGTTAATAAGTTATGCTAGCTAGTCTAGTTTGTGGTAAGGTTTTTTAAGAGCTTAAATAATATTAACCTATTGTTTATTCTCTTTCAGGAATGTGACAAATGTAAGATGTAAGTACACTAAACCATAAGTGATAGTAATTGCATAAATTATGCATTTTATACATAAATTATGTTAATTTACAAATTAAAGCTAGCAATTGGAACAATAAATAAAGTATATTATTATAAATTAGAATTGTAATTTGAATTCATTGATATTAGAATGCAGATATGTAACATTAAATATTAATGTTAATCAAGTTATTTTAATGTGCATATTTTTAGGCGACAGAAAAACAGAGCATTTTGTTATTTTTGTAACAGTCTTCAAAAACTTCCAGTTTGTGCTGGCTGTGGTAAGTTTGTATATAGACATTTGTAACTGTTTCTTAATATCATTGGATATATAGAGCTCAAATTAATTAATAGAGATTTCATTGATTATACAGGTAAAACCAAGTGTTTGGCAAAAACTGGCGATTGTATGGTGAAACATCCAAATGCTCATGCAACAGGCATGGCCATGGTGGTAAGTACAACACGTGTACAATCTTGATCAGGTATGGTGAGTCATCAATTTTGATCAAGCATGGTGCTTTTATCAACCTTTATCAACCTTTATCAAGCATGATGGCTTTATTGTTAATATTTCAATATTATGAAATATTATAAGACTAATAAGAGTTCACATTCTAGGGTGCTGTGTGTGACTTCTGTGAGGCATTTATTTGTCACAGTCGACAATGTCTTACAACTCATGCTTGTGAATGTATTGCCCAAGACAGTACATGTATTGAATGTGAACGGACTGTCTGGGACCATGGTAAGTCCATTAAAATGACATCTTTAGTTAAAGTGTGATATTCTAAATACTCACAACTGGTTTGTTTTCTATATCTTTAGGTGGGCGGCTTTTCCGATGTGCTTACTGCTCTAATATTTTATGTGAAGATGACCAATTTGAACATCAAGCAAAATGCCAAGTGTTGGAGTCTGAATCTTTTAAATGTTAGTGAACGAGGTCACAATCATTACCAGCAGACAGACAGATGTAGACAAACACACAGACAGACAGACAGATACATGGGTTAATGAATGGAAGAATGAACGAACAGACAGAAGGACCGACAGAAAGACAGACAGAACGTAAGGATATGTTTATTATGAATATTGTTTCTTTGTTGCAGGTGGTTCATGCAATAAACTAGGACAGTATTCTTGTCTGCGATGCAAGGTAATTTATAATAATACATTTTTTCTGACTTTCTTATACATTGTATTTTCCAGTGAACCAAGTACTATAAGTCAGATTTTGTACTTTCTATGTTTACCACCATTTTCTTCTGTATAGTTGTGCTTCTGTGATGATCATGTGCGGCGAAAAGGAATCAAGTATAAACGAGGTCAAGAGATCCCTTGTCCAAAATGTGGCTTTGAAACAAATGCAACTAAAGATCTAAGCATGTCAAGTAAGTACTATGTACATTTTAGTTAGTTTTAAATCGGACTAAGAATGTAGAAAGTAAAGACCAAGGGGGGGAAATGATACTATTAGGTGAATGGAAAAATGAAGGAACAATTGGAACAAAAATACACCACATGATATTACAAAGTATTAAAAGAACCTACAAGATCTTGTACATGATCCTTCTAGGTCCTGCATGATCCTACGAGATCTCATAAGGTCCCATAGAATCCAACGAGATCCTGCAGGATCCTAGAAGGTCATACGCGATCCCACAAGATGTGATGCGCAGTATGGAATTCCATATTATATACTAGGTCTTACAGTATCTTACATATCCTACAAGATCCTACAGGATCTCATGTACAATTTTCACTGGGATCCCTGAGGATCCAGCAGAGTCCTAGGTGTTTTATGCATGACTGCAAGCAGTGGTCTTACCAGAATATTCTTGTGTTTTCTATGTATGTTAGCTCGACGTGTTGCTTTTGGCCGACAAACACATGAGGAGGTGGAGGATGATGAGGATAGTGGTGGATATTCAGGATATTTTAACTCACATAGTTATGGTAACAGTGACATGTACACCTATGATGATGAAGACGATGATGAAGAAGATGAAGAAGATGAAGAAGATGAAGAGGATGATGAAGAAGAGGAAGAAGAGGAAGAGAAAGAAGAAATTAATGAAGATGAAGACGGTAGTAAGGTAACAGATGTGGAGGGAATATTTCAAAAAGTTTGTGTTAAATGATAACACTTTAATACCAGTGTTGTGTATATGCATGACAAAAAACTGGTTTCGATGTTTTAAATGAGAAATGTCGGTTCTAAACTAATAACAAAAACGACGTCGTGTTTTTGAGATGCGGCGTGGCTGACCTCATGGTCACTAACCCGCGTCAGAATTTGCATTATCTGCGGCGTCTTTCTGGCGGGAAAAACTCACGGTTGTCCAAAATAGTAGGCGCCTTTTTAGAATCAGCTCATGTGTTGCTAAACCTCAATAACTTTAGGTTAGATACCGAATGGTATATGAATGATAGAAGGATTGACAGCGTGCTTTCGGTCTGTGTAATTCGTTTTGTTTGACATGCGCGGTCCCTAAATGGTGCAGTAACGCAATGGCAACTTTATTCTGTCAAATAAGGGTTTAACTAACGTAAAAATCGAAACATGGCAAATAACACAAACTAAGGCATGGTTAAATATTATGTAGTAAATAATCTTTTTATGATTGTAAATTTTTCTTTCCTATCAAAATGACGTTAAACGAAAGTTTATTTGATGGTTGGTAGAACTATAAATAGACTGGATAGGTAGGTAAATAATACATAAATAAATAAATAAATAAATAAATAAATAAATAAATAAATAAATAAATAAATAAATAAATGAATAAATATATGGACGGAACAAATAAACAAACACAAGTAAATACATAAATGAACATTAGGCAGGAAATATAAGAACATCGTTTTTGTAGATCAAGTTCAGTTATGAAATGTTTAAGGTAAAATTTCTTATCGCGTGAACTAACAATGTCGAAGAAAATTTCTTCCCATATTAACTGACGTTTTTGTATAACATGACAAGTGTCGTCAAAGAAAGGTTTGTTTATAAACACTTCAGAACTACACATATGCCTTAGTGATGCTCTCTCGTGGACTTAAGTGCTTTCGTGGTTAGCATATATTATAGTAATGAACGACGCAAATAACGTTGGTCGTGATATCAGTATAACTTATCGTACGAATACCCTTTCGTGCAGGACTGACAAATTTCACCACTTAGGACGCTTTGGTTGAGAACAAAGATTCTCTATTCTTATTATAGTTAATTTATAATACTTCTGTTTAGTCAGGTCTCTAACTTAGGACACCTGCATTTTTTTATAAATACACCCCTTGTGTATCGTGATGCGATTGTTTAACTGTGTTATAATAAAGAATATAGTCTGGGAGTCATACCGGATAATTAAATATAAGTGCATTTACTAGACTCTATCTCTATCACAAGACATTTGTGTTTGACAGCATGCAGAATAGAAATACTGTCGCAAATAAGGCCTCTATTTATTGTAAGCTTATCGGCAACGTTTGTTTGCGTTGGTAATCCCGTCGATTGTGCACTCATCAAACATGTTTTGCCGAAATGTATAATATTTGAAACTGACAATTCATTGCATCTTTTACTTTCCATGAACACGGAACCAAGGCATATTTTAGTCACGCTGTAGATCTACATGTTAAACGAAATAAATTTACACTATGAATATGAACTGCCAGATGTATATTACAAAAGTATTTATTTTAAATAATTGAAACACTTTCTTGTGTTTGATATACCGATGAGGTTAATAATTGTTTTTTTAGTTAGTTGGCAACGTTATACAACATACGATGAACACAAACTTTAAGATTTTAAACGACAACAGGCATCTCAAAGTGTTTACTGTTGACTGTGACTTGCAAGTCTCTTTCATTGTATTGCACTTGGTTAACTTGACTTCGAAATGATAGTATCGTTAGCAAATCTATATAGTTTTCCTGCGATATGTAATGTAGCTGCTAGATACTATTTTAGTTTATTCCATCTTATAGTATAGTGATTTTGTCAACTATAAAACGGTTAGTTGTTTTGAGGTAGTGATAACATTTTAGTATAGTCGGATTTAATGAAGTGTCCGTGCTAGACTTCATTGTTCTGTGTTGATTTTGCACTTCATTGACCTGCTGCAGGGGCGGCCGTTGCACAAAGCACGTGGCAGCCAGTGAGCAACATTCAATCAACTCTGCGTGACAAATTATTCACCGTGCACACCTACATATATTATGTGCTTTGTAAAATATGGTACACCTGTGCTTCGGAGCTGTCAATCAAAAAGATGATGACACGAGAGGTTATAAAAAGGCTCTCTCTTGTACAGTACTACGCCAAAACAAGATAGCCATACTACTGCTAAAAGGTTGTTTATTGGCATTATATAACATCGTAGTGTATTGGTCAGTCACATGGAAAGTCTTGTTAACCAACCAGCTTACTATGGTTATTGTGCAGCGGCGGGAGGGTTGTTGTTCCCTACCGCAGGCCCACCACAATCCAATGCTGCCTGCGCAAACCAGAAGGAGACATTTCTGCGCCATCAAAGTATCGATATCTACAACCTACGTCCGCGAAATGTCGAAGTGTTGTCAACGAAAGAGAGCGTAGGGAATACTAACGCTGACGTTTTGCATACTGGACCGGGTTTAGCAGCTGAGGTCGAAAGAACTCCGAGCAACTTGAAACGCAAAGTGATGAATCGTTCCCGTACAACGTACAACAAACGACTTTTGGTGAACGCAAGAGAACGCGAACGAATGAAAACATTGAACAAAGGTTTTGAGAACTTGCGAAATGCCTTACCGTGTTATATAGCAGATGGACACATCTCGAAGATTACAACTTTACGGCTTGCTATTAACTATATCAAAACTTTGACTGAAGTTCTTAACGATACTGACATCAAGCAAACATTCCCGGTGACTTCTGGTCTTGTACAAGCATTAAACAACGATCAGTTGGTGAACGTTTATCATGGAGAAACGATGAGGAAATGTGACAACATCAGTTCCACTGTTTTACCTGAAAAAGCTGGATTCACAGGTTCCACAAGAAATGCAGGTCGCCAAGATTTTAACCAAAGTGCAGTTTTGTCACCAGAAGTTCCCATGAACTGTGCTACGAATGGTGAAAATCCAGCAGCAGTGAATTGTTATGTAACATCGAGTTAGAACCAAACATTCAACAGTTTTGAAAGCTGAAAGCAGACGCAAAAGCTGTCGACATTTTTTTTAATAATCTACAAACAATTATAAGAAAATATGGCGATGCTATGAAATAGGCTTTTGTAATAATTATTGTAGTTATATTGTTCTGTATTATATAGAAAAAAGCTAAAAGGAAAACTGAGAATGTGACTCTCTAAAAACTGACAATTCAAATAGTTATTGCTCCCGGTCTGAGCGCGTGACGTGTTTTCTCCGTTGATTTAAAAATCATGAGACATGAGACTCGGTCTTTGAAATTTTCAAAAGCTGTATGTAAAATATATAACTATACGTGTATCCTTAGTTATAGAAGATATAGTTAACTGTACATATAACTTGTGAATTACCACCGCTAATGTTGTCGTTGTAGAATCCAACGTGAGGAAATATATTAAAATGTGAATATAACAATCCTGATAAAAGGGTATATATTTCTAATTGTTGTGTATAATAGTGTAGCGTTTCTAACCAGATGTATCCAGACGGCTGCGGAAAGTCTCATCGACCCATTATTCAACGTACTCACAACGTGTTAGATATATGACCCATTGCATGTCTTGTCTTAGCCTTGTGTACAACATCTGGGAACGCCGTGTTCGGTCTGTAAATGTTAAATGACCAACACATATTGCAACCTGGGACAAAATCTTGCCGCATTAAGTAAAATCGCGTCTCATGTTGACGGAGTCAAACGAAAAAGCTGCAACGAAATAGAGATCATAGGAAGATCTGTTGTGCAGCATAAGTAATAGAAAATATAATAAAAACAAACTTGTTCGACGATACTTGATCGTTATTCACCGTATTTTCTGTGTTATACCGAATATGCAAATGGAAATTGTTTGGAAAAACTAGTTATGATCACATCATAGGTGATTTATCTATCACAACCTTTTATTCCACTTCTAGACTTATGATCTTCCAACTCATGGTCGATTTTCGTTCAGTCTATTACCTAACATCGTCAACGGGAAAACTCGACGCTAGCGGTTTTCGTAGTTAGCTAACTTGACTATTTTCTTGAACTTTCTGTTGCATTATTTCTTACATCAGACCGATTTTATTCGTCAATGGGAAACAAAGTAACAATTTCTGTTGCATGATGCCCAAACCTGTAGACGTTTGTTCGTCAACAAAAAACCTTAGGAGTTCTCATATTATAGTTGATATAACTATATATCTTCAGTTTTTCCTTCATTGGATATAGTATGTAATAATAACGGTTTTTCCTCGCTATAGGCTATTTAAGTTAAGGAAATCTCGTATACAAAGCCAAACAAGCTGTTAGTCTTATGCTGTAGCAATGTATACACATATTATACCGTGTTAGTCAGTTTTGGGTGTGTAAAACAAAACAGTATAAACAGTGTTAATAGTAAACTTCTTAACTAACCATATGCTATTGTTAGTTCGTGTTAATGGCTTATACCAAGTGTTGTTATCACTTTTCTGCAGTCTGATGTTTTTATCATATAATCAGTTATCATTTGCATTATGTACTATGATGATAACATGCGAGCACAGTCATATAGTATTATACATATAAGTATAAAATAAACATGTTTATTGCTGATTGAAAAAGAAATTAAGACATCGGGTAAAATTTGTTATATCTTATATGCATTTATAATTCAATAACATTGTTTTCAATATAATATTGCCAGTAATCATAATATATAGAAACAACGAGAAGAATTAATAAAAAATGTATTTTAAACGAATGCTAACTGACGGCGCCTTGTATTTATGAAGCGAAGATGATCAAAGCAGATTCTTTAATTTACTCTTTGTTTTAACATCTCTTTTGATGCCAGTTAAAAACAAAGCCTGTATAATTTGTATTCAGTTCTTCTGGATAATTACCTGAGCCAAATTAATTATTTATGATGTATTCAAAATGAGATGAGAGCCTGTCTCGCAGTGTCGAACAATTTAGATACAAAATGGACATCATGCTTCATTTATCATGTTTTATTTACAACAAACTACAAATGGCCGACGAGTGAAACTCTTGTGTCAGCATCCTTATGTATAAAAGAGGATATCATAAAATAAACAAACTTATAACTAAATTATTATGAAAGCTCTTGTCATCCACTGAAGGACTTTTAGAAACTAGAGTACTCCTCAAAAATTGTTAATATACCTATTTATAAATAAACAAGTCGTTTTAAACCTTAAAGAATCATAAGTCGCTGTGAACCAATAACTATGAAACCAAGCTTGGTTTGACTTTTTAGTTTACGTATTTAACACCAGGCGATTTTACTTGCCAGGGGAAAAGCTTGTATTTTCAAAGAAAAGGGTTGAAACTCTATCAAAACTATTTCTTAACTTGACCGCAGTATTTGGCTGGTTCTCAGAAGTTGCTCTCTTCTTGCATGATTCTGAAACTAGGTTTTTACAAAGCAAGATAAGTTGTGATGTTTTCATATATGACATTAATTTCATGTTGAGTCTAGTGTGAAAATATTGCGCGTTACCAACGGTATTATATGCCAACATGTTTTTTTTTAGAATAAATGTTTAGTCAATGAAAAATAACTGATGTTGCATACGTGATAACTTTTATCTTTTGCAATCGATATTAATGTCTGTAAAATATATTCTTACTATTCACTAAACGATTTCAACAAGTTGTTTAAAGAAAGGCAATGGTTAGTGTCCTAGTGTGTTATTATTCTCTTTGTTTTGCTGCCATGATGAAGTCTTTGTAAAGACCACTTGGTTGATTAACGTCTTGCACACGCGTCACAATCCTATCACCTGTCATCACAGCCAACGATCACAGGAATACATTACGTCATCTACCGTTATCTACACCAACATACCGCTTGGCGAAATACTTCAACCACGACACTGATACAAATGCATATATGACAAATGTTCACTCAAGAAGTGTTTGTTCAGCAAACTTGTTTATCCAACAGACCCGTTCACGGCTGTTCGGACATGATAAACCATGCCTATTTTAACAAAATTGTTACAACAAATATGATCAACATTGTTCAGTGACAAGCACGAACAACATATTGGTACCAGGTATAAACCGTCAGCTGGCCCGGCATGCGATGGCGTGACGGATGACTAAACATTTTTTCTGAAATAATATTTCAACCTCTAACGGTTATGAACATGGTTAGAAAAATTCAGAAAAGGAAAAAGGATTTTAAGCGGCTAGTTCGGATTTCCTTCAAATATAAAATAAGATCGATTATGAAGGGTTCTCTACAAAAGCAAGTATATCTTCTTCCTCAACCATGCGTATCCATTATTTGTTCTTTTTTTTACCATTCATATGTCTCAAACACCAATATTGAGTATCTTGTAAAGAAGATATTGGTATTCCATAATTTGATCAAATCACTCGTTTCCCAAATAAAGCCATCTGGCCATATTGACAGCCATCTTAAATATGACATGAATTAGTTTATTGAAGAATCATAAAGTTCATTAGGTTGAGGACTATTGTGTGGCGACTTATTTTTGAAAGAAAAGTGCCATCATGCTGCATTTGAAAATACGACCGTTATGTGAAAAAATGGTGGGTGCCTGGGAACGAATTTGTCAGCACTTGACGTCATTCATGAGATGTTCTGAAGCAATAGGTCGTGGTGAAGAGATCAGTTTGTTTGAGCAGAACTTGATGTATGTGGAAGACGCAATGTCTATACTTTTAATAACTTCGTTAGTACCAACGACCAAATGTTTTGTAATATTAGAATTTTCAGTATGTGCTATTTTAGCAACCATGATGCTTTTTTACTGTTCTGTTCCCCGATTTACTGGCACTGAAGCGCAACACACAGCGTTGTAAATAATCGTGGTTTCAAAATCACTAATCTTACAGTATATATAGCTCTAGTTTTTTATTATATGACCGAGTAAATTCAATTGGTTTTGGCCACTTGATCAGATGTTCCTATATGCTATGAATATATTATATTCTAAAATAGAAACAACAAGAACTCATCATAATTATATTGTGTTTAATTAGTTAATGCATTATAGCTGCTGGTGGTCGTATAGAGTGATGCCAATTAAATTGAAGCTAAACATATTATGAAATATCTCCCATCTAGAAATTGTTTTATAATATATAACTTAGTTGAGGTTGGAAAGAAGTTTTTATTTTTATTGATTCTTGAAGGGTTAGTTATATTTTCCTCGCTCAGGAGTAGAAAAACCATCTAAGTCTAAGAAGCAGTAATGATGAAATCGCCAGGGGCCTTATGGTTTATGTATATAAAACACGACCATGACAGGACTAAACCTTGCCGCATTGGCAAACTATTCACACTTTTGTAGAACAGAGAAAATAAAGAGTTGAATTAGGGTATTTCAAGGAAGGAAGCGGTGCTAGTTCGCTATAAAAAAATACTAATCATAATTTCATTGGTAGTTGATACCTCGGGCATATGTTATTGACAAAATATATTGATTAACGTTCTGTAGCGTTATTATATTGCTTCCTACCTCCCGCCACTAACTGGCGAATTATGATAGCGTGACTATGAACCGGCACCGGTTGCCTCAGTGAAACCAAGCCACTTAAAATAACTGAACTGTAGTAGTATTATATTGATTGAAATATAAAATGGTCTCCTATTATTCATACTGCTAAATTGTTTGTTATTTGTTTTTTGAAATATTGAAACATTGGCGAGGGTCATTGAGCAAATGTGTTGGGTCAAGATGAACATTGAAGGCGGCCGTATTGTATCTGAATACAGTCGATGTTAATGTTATATAATATCTCTTGCATATTATATAGGACCGGCTACTATATATATACAAACTATACACTACTGATATTGTCCTCCATGCCACAACT